>JAUKPP010258286.1:0-22198 GCA_032273245.1 Phyllaplysia taylori
CACACACACACACACACACACACACACACACACACACACACACACACACACACACACACACACACACACACACGCATGCACAAAGATACACACGGACAATTCACCTGTATCTGGGGATAATTCAAGCAAACAAGAGACAGAAATACGACACATCTCGAGATTCCGCTTCAAGCCAGTTCTGTTCAAGCCTGACCCAGCTTTCCTCTCAACAAATCTGACTGAGTTCACATTAAAAAAGAATTCCAGAATGGGTGGGGGTGAAATGTCCAAACTGTAGAAAAAAGACAGACACCAACAAAGTCTGGGGAGCTGTAGAGTTCTGAAGGTTTTTTGTATGTCACAAGGATTGTGTCCCAGTCAGATTTGAGATGTCGCATGACGTCTCAACCCACTCACACGATTGCACAAGAGTTTTATGAAGAAATATAAAGTAAAGATACACAGTAGGGTGAGGTGGCCTGATGAAAAGCATTGCACGAGATGAGACTGCAAAGACTCAACGAATGGACAGAAAATATGAAAACTGCTAAAGTCACCACAACATTCTGATGACAACAATCTGACACAAATGGAAAAAAAATTATTCAAAGTCGTTCCACATCACAACAAACTTACAGGACGAACAGACTGACAAAAATTGCACATTTTTCATGAGAAGTACAGTGGAAGAAAGGAAGGATACACATGTATCCCTGGCATTGACACGTTATAGAGATAATTTACATAGAGATGTGATATATTTTTATACTCATTGTGTTACCTCAACCCCTCCCCCATTTCTCACGAAGCAAAAGAAAAAGAAATACAAGAAATTAACCTCTGACACAGTCAAAGGGGAAAGAAATGTTCCGCATGGATTTGATCTCTGATGACTTTGCTGGCAGATTCCTGGGTAAATTTCTGCAGATTCTCCCAGCCGATGTGAGCACATCTGGTCCTGACAACTCATCGCTCGCAACTGACGCAGACTCCCGGCACACAGGGAGTTTAGAAGCCTTCAGGTTTGTTTCGCCGTGTGTCGTAAGCTCGGATATACTCGGCCTGTCAGGTAGCATGTGTGGGGGGAGCAGAGGGGTCAGAGAGGAAAGAAATTAATGTTACAATTCACAAAGAAAAACACATATGAACAGTAATCGTTAGGACTACTCTCTTTTTTCAAGGAAAAAGTACCAGTACCAAAACATTTCAAGTGAAAAATAAAAGCTAACCATCAGCTTAACATTCTTTTTAAGATTTTCATAGGCCTAAATGTAGTGTCGGAGATCAAGTGGTTAGGCTGTCAGACTCATAATCCCGGGGTTGCGGGTTTGAATTATAGCTCAGACCCGACATTGTGTCCTTGGGCAAGGCACTTGAACACACATTCTCCTCACTTCATCTTAGTGTAAATGGGTGCTCTCGGCTATAGTCAGTGAAAGATCTTGACAGTATGTTGTTAGTCTTTGAACACTTGTAAAATGACAGCTTTCACAGTATGCTTCCTGAGAAGTTGAGATTTCTGAAGGAATGAAACCTTGAGCTCGTGGGGGGGTTACATTCTTGAGCTGCAACTATAGTAAAGTAAACTTAGGGAGAGAGGGAGGCAGCCCAATAGCCAAAGCAAAAGGGGGGAGGGGGAGGGATAAGAGAATTATTTATTTTCTAGTGGTTCTACAGAGCACTAACAACATTATGAGGTCATTTCAGTGCCTGCGGAGGACCCGAGTTTGATCCCAAGCGCGGAGGATCTGTTTTTTTCTTATGCTGGGAATTTTTCCCTCTCAGCCTGGGTTGGTCCTGACAGGCAGTGTTTAAGAAGCCGTCTCTTAACTAACCTACAGTGCTGCAGAGGGACATAAAAATGGTAACCAAACAAAACCAAACCAAAACTACACTAGGGCTGCGCCAGCCCCTCATGAGTAATTTCTTGGCTGACAGGGAGAGAGAAAAAGGAAGAAACAGACAGAAAGGGTGAGGGAGAGAGAGAAGAAGAGAGATGGAGGAGAAAGAAGAAGGGTTATGACTTGCCTGGTTGACTACACCATGTTCCTCTTGGGAGAAAGCGAATCCATCTGAGGAGGAAACAGTACAGAGATGTCACTATTGTCACATTCCTTTAGTCTTTCTTACAAGAAAAAACACCAAGGCACCTCTCTTTGTTGATGCTGGACTTGAACATAAGGACAACTGAGAACACAAGTCGGGCAAGAGCTACGGTGGCTTACTAACACACCCACATATAAATATACACGTAAATAGAATGTGTCAAGTGAAACTACTCGTGCAAGAGTGAACAAATATCACATAATTTCAAAATATTATATTCCAACACACGGCTTTTAAAAGTGTTTTTTCTGCTGAATAATTTCCTGTCCTTGCAAAGTTTTATCACTAGTGAAACAATACCAATCCGAATCATAACTCAGTTCGCTACACTTAAACTACCGTACTTAGTTTTCCCCGAAATATTAGGCTTACTACAAAGTAACCATGTAGTTTGGCAAATACATGTACCGTAATGCAGGCTTATCTCTGATAACCTCATGATATGTCTTAGAAAACAGCCCAAGGATTTAAAGATTTTCTTTAGCAAAGAAAATATAAATGTTCCTAACCAAATAAGGTTGTCATAGATAAATCTTAGAGTAGCGTGATGACATGGGGACAAAAGAGCCTATGAGACGGGGAGATACACAAAGGTGTACGTGAATATGTTGGACTGACCAGAGTTCTGCCAGTTAAAATACAAGGTCTCCTACAACATGTCTCGGATTAAGTTTTTCCAACAGTAAATACATACCTGTCAACATGTGCATACAACTTTCAGGGATTACCTTTGACAAAACTAGGGATTTTTCATCAAAATTCCGGGTATTTCTTAATAAGGCTTTTATAGCGTTTTAGCATTGTATAAGTATAACTTTAGATTTGCGATGTCCACCTTCATCATATAGATCCATTTCTATATCGAAAAGCAGGAATACACCATTTTCATCCACAGATTTACTCTAATTTACACAGAGGCACTTTCACTTATCTGAAGGCTTTGATACAATGATAGGTTGCTAGATCTATCCAATTCACTACTTTCATTACTTTTTTAATACTAAATGTAGCTTACTACCAAAATCTGGGGTCAAATCATCTAATCTGGGAATCCAGGATCTTAATAAAAATCCAGGAAAATCCCCGATTTTCCAGGGTTGGCAAGCATGTAAATAGCTCCGCTTATATTTGACATAAATGTAGTGTCTGCCCCAGTATTCTACCTCTGAGATGAATTGCGAAAGTACAATACACATTTTGTAATTCAAAATGTTAACCTTTTGTTGTTAGTTGCCTTTCATTTCTTTTGCCCAGGACAATCTAACAAATGTTACAGAATCATTCTTGACCCAAAAGTCTAATTTACACATATTGATCAGGTGTTAAACCCATCCCGACCACCAATAAACTGTTGGCAGGATTTGAATGAAATTAATGTTGTTAACAAAATGTCAGTAAAGACAAAAATAATTTCTTTAAACCAAGCAACAAAACAAAATTAAAGTCATCATCAAAGCCAAAATGAAAATGTGTGGAAAAACCTGGCAAACAATTAGCTCATAGCTGTACAGAAAACTTTCCAGTGTTATCATGTTGCCAATAATATTCACCAAAGTCTTCAGCAGTTATAGCTTAAAAAAACCTCTGTATATATTTAGACAACTCATTGTTATGTGCTCAATAAGATTTTCTTCTTTGCTGATAGAGTTACTGCACAGATGGTAGCACTTTCAGGGCTGTGGAGTCACACTTGGGTAGGGGTCAGAGAGGTAGAAGATCATACACTGTTGGGGATTTATAAATCGAGAAGAGAGGGGTATGTATTCAATTTCTGCTAGCGAAGGAGAGAGAAGGTGTAGTGATGGTAACACAAATGACATGGGTAACGCAGAGAAATCTGCAGAAATCTTTTCATTGAGACTCGACCCTAAACATATGTTCTCTTTTCCACAAGTGTGAATTTTTATTTTAAGGCGGGGGAATAAGGAATAAGTTGGGACAGAATACCACGAATAAGGCCTACTTCTGTTTAATCAAGAGCATAATGCAGTATAAGCGAGTGTGCTGTGAGCAAACTGAGAAGACATTGTTGGTCTGTGCAGCGTGGAGCCTGCTGTATGCACAGAACTGACTTCAGTAGACGCAAACGTCAGAGTGTGTCAGAGAGTATCGCGAAGGTCACAGTCAAGTCAGCTTTGAGAACATTACACCATACATGCCCTGCATCATATCATACATTATATGCCCTGCACGCTGTGATTGGTTGTTCGTGCATAGGATTTACAGCACCATCAATACCGTCAGGTCATTTCAGTGCAAGGAAGTAGATGCAGACAAAAGTAACATGACTCAGAAAGTAGAATATACAGACTACACCAGAGCACCTGCTAACCATCCATTTGCCCTGTTTCATTACCACCAAATATAGTCTACATTATAGGCAAGGTGTCAACGTGGACAACGCAACCTGCCCACAGAGACTGTAATACATGCATTTAATGTGTCGAGTACCATTGAGAGAGAGAGGAAGAGAGAGATAGGGAGATAAACTGACTGGACTTCCTTTCATCCAGTCGAAGACTCACAGAGTGAGTTGCCACATCCCAGCGCAGAGCGGATATTTCTGGCTCCGTCTTGGGAGACGAAAATGTTCCAGAGTCCAAGAGCAAGTGAGAGACTGAAGCCCAAGAGAGCTGAGCGAGACAAGCAGGGCAAGGGGCGGGGGGAGCAGACATTGGGTCTCTGGATACGTATATGAAGCAGGTAGAAATGAAAGGTCCAAGCATAGGGGTGTGTGCTACTGAGGTACTCAAGCGAGAAGCATAAAGAAAAGAGCACTGCGTGTGTGTGTGTGTGTGTGTGTGTGTGTGTGCATAGTTGTGTGTGTGTGTGTGGGGGGGGGGGGCCTTCATTTTGCTTGACTGAACTGCAAAGAACAAATGATCGCTGTTTCTGTTAAGCACTACAGAAATTTCTTTGTGACTCACAACTCCAATTCATGTTATCAAAATAGTTTAAAAAGTATGACCCCAGGAAAATCTAAATGACCAGGACCAAATAAAATACATGTAGCTTTATTTGAAATTTGATACATAAAACTCAAGAAATGGGCAAAGTCTTTGTCAGTATTGTTAAGAGAAAGAAACCAATCCATGATTTACATAATTTCATGTAAGGAATAAAGTTGTTAGCAATGCCCTAAAAAATGATCCAAAACAGTGCATAAAAAAAAGTTTTTAAAAAATAAAGAAAATGACCCTAGTTAAATGAATGACTAAATAATTTCAAAAGCTGTTTTTAAAAAAAAAAAGCCTTTCAAGAGAGAAACTAGCACTGAGAATAGCTACTGAAATGAGTATCGGCTGAGCATTGGCTAACACAAATAGCAGCAGCGGCTTCAGAAAGATTTCTTTCCAGTAGGCTTGCAAGTTTTCAATTGAGGCTACGGCGCGCCTTGTCACAGAGTTTTCTATTCCGGTATTGCAAAAAAACTTGTGAAATACATGTCTTATCAAAATTGCTGACGTATCATCAAAGCTTCTGAGTTCTAGACTTCTGATTGGTCAACTCCACAGGTGTTATGAGACCCATAGGTCAAGATTTCTTATCCTAAGCTCAGTGCACAATCACAATAGCAAGCCCAATGTACTGTCACCGCCAAGATTTAATGCAAGCCCCATGTACTGTCACATTTCCTGTGCAATAATCGTTACCATGTTCATCTTCATCCAAACACGATTTGTCTGGAGAACAGAATTTAAACTATTCAAACTTTTTGCTTCTATTTTTTCCTAAGGGGGTAATGGGAGAGGGCAGAGGTGGCGAGGTGTGAGGTCATGTTGTTGCTCTGACATAAACACAAAAGTTGCTCGTTTGGACTAGCCAGTGTCAGGGTGAAGTAGGTATGGAGACTGAGAAACCACATACAAGTTGTATACATTATACATACAGTACAAGTCATACACATTGTACATGTACATTATATCAGATATTCCATATAGTCATCTCTGGTTAATAATGCCCGACAGCTGTGGGCTGTGACATAGCAGCTCCATGCAACTGTAGCTTTGAGGCCATGCAAGAAGGAAAGTTTGGGGCTTCCCCACATGGGGGGTTGGGAATTGGGGGTGGGTGGTGGGGCCAAAAATCAAAGGATGCAGGTCGTCTTACCTCAGAGCACTCTTCAAGTTCAACATCATCACCAGCCTCGCCATTGGCAGGTGGCAGGGAGGCCAGTTCTGACACAACAACTTTGGCTAATGTGTGAGTGTGTGGAGGAGGGGGGGGGGGGGGGGGGTGTACGACAAACGACCATTGTTAGATATGTTCACACTAACTGGCTCCCTTTCACCCATGGTAAATGTTAACACCTTTCAGCTCCCCTGTCCTGCGCTCTCGCTGATTTAATTAGTTCTTGGATGTGTTAAATGAAGACATGCACGCTCAGAAAAATAAACACATGCCGTCATCATGCATTATATCCTAAGGGATTCCGTTTTCAATCCTAAAGGTCACCTGGATGTATTGTTATATTTTTGGTGGTTTTGCCAAGTTACGGTTTACTGTAGTTTACGTCTCCTTGTGACTGCGAGTTATGTATTATTGCAATGAAGGGATTCGAAAAAATATATTAAATTTTTCCCAGTTTTCAAGCCAAGGTAAAACAATTATGGTGGCTTTCGCAATTCAACAGAAATGAAAAGAAGAGTTTGCCATTTCTTCAGTACCAATCCCAGTACCAGTAGCTGTCACTGAGAGAATGTCAAGGTCACACCAGAGTTGCCCTTGACATCACGCTATGAGCCGCCCTAGACGTCATATTATATCAACATTGATCTCCATTATATAAAAAAGAACCCCACAAACTCTTCTGTTTTTCCGCAACTAAACTGATCTCCTGGGTTGGTGACTGCTACTGCTACATGTTGGACGACCAGTCGGAATGAGTCGTGAGTCGAATTTTGACCACGTGGACTTATTGGTATCACCCGTTTCAAAAAGTGAAAAAGTTTTCCCTCTAATTTGTTTAGTCACTGAGATATGGTTGTTTATATTTGCCCAACTATACACCCAAGCGAAAACACAAACCGGGAGAAAGAATAGCTTTATATGGGGGCCAATGTATTCTTAGCAGTTGTTATTTAGCAATAAATATGTGTGTAAATTTTATCATACAAGGTGACAGAGTTTCTTTCTTTCTCTATGGTGACGATGACAAAGTTTTGCCATGTATCAATAAACATTTTCAGATCTGAAAACAATTTCAGATACTGCATTAAGCAAAGATCCCCTTTGACCACCCTAGTTGACATTGAGGGTTTTTTCTCCACTGTAGAGGATCTGCGGTTTATGACTCATTTGCACAGATCGCAAATATACGTGTATAAATAACAAACAGTTTTATAAGGAGAAGAGCTTTGTCCCTGAGAAATTTGAATCAGCAATAAATTTGCCGCCCCCTTTTCTCCCCCACTCCCTAGATCCAAAAAAAAAAAAAAACTCTCAAAAACAATAGAAAATATGAACTCCTATCCACGAATATGCAAATATTCATGGACACAAAAACACAAACGAAATCTGTACAAGTTGCCAAACAAAACTTATGACAACTCAAGGTTAAAAAACTTCAACCCTGACATGGGGTAAAAACCATGTGGGAAAACATTGAACAAGGGAGGCCTAATAAACAGTTTGGCCGACACCACAAGCCAGCCTGTGTTGTGGGAACCTTTACCGTGTATAGATAGGCGAACCGACTTGGATTTGTTCACTGCACGTGTGTCTGCTGGAATGTACAGAGTCAGGCCAGCTCAATGCCTGTCACGTTCCAACAACTACACAGACAAATTACTAACCTCTGTCTCTATCTGTGTTCACACTAACAGAAACAGTCTACATGGACAGTTACACACACTTTTCGCTCTCCTAAATACACAGACCAAGTACACATCTACAGAAAGAAACACAAACATTCGCTGCAACATATCTACCCTCAAGACATATCAACCTGAAATTTTGGGCACCCACTTGCACAGTACAAGATCTTAAACTGATCAGACAACATTTTGTCAATTGACATTTGGTCCTGAAAACTCCAGACTTAGACAGCAATGTGAACTTGTGAATTCTCTGGTCTGATGACAACATCAACACAACAGCATGCATGTGCCACATCGTATAGATATATTCCAGAAGGACAATACTTGACTGGACATTAACTCATATTCATTACTCAATAAATGCTTCATCTAGTGCTTTCAGGGTTTTTCTTTCTTTATGTCGGTGTCTATTCTAAATGCAGAGAATCTGTAGAAACGTAATTTCTTCTTTTCCCTGTTTAGCTGAAAACATCTTCCACTTACTTGACTTGCATGGAATACCCCGAACAATAATGGAAAATCAAAGATAATCAGATTTGATGCGTATTGTCTCTTGTTGATGTACTTGTCCTAAATTTAAAGGCTTGTGTTAAAAGAAAGTCTTTTAGTCCTACACTGCTGTTAGATTTGAGCTTCAAGCAGCATGTATAAGGAGCTGGGTCAGAGAAAAAGAGACAAATACAGCCCTATAGGATAGAAAAGGGCGGCAGATGCCAGCCAAAAACATTTAACAGTTTTGTGAGCGACAGTTAAGTGAGAAAACATAGGGGTGAGGGAAGATGGGGATGTCAGGTTGCAGAATCAGTTCCACGGGCTGACCAGTCCAAGCAGTTACGACATCACAGCAAGCGGGAAGGAAATTGTTACAGACACCAGAGCACAGATTAGCAAAGAAAAGGGAAAGAGAAAAGAGAAAGAGCACAGCGAAGAGGTGATACATATACACTGAGGAAAACCTCAGGTTAGGCAAAAGCTAAAGACAGACAGAAGGAAGAATAATCTACAAGTACTGACAAAACAGACTTCGACTACAGTTGGAGACAGTCTATGAGTAACAACATGAGTAACAACATATTTCCAAGATTCATGTAGAGAATACACACACATATTCCAGGGTTCATACAGAGATGTATATACATGTTTCAAGGTTCACACACATAGTTTACAGACACAAAGAGAAAACATATGTAGACAAATCACTTCAAGGAGAGGAGAACAGAAAACAGAAACACAACATTAAGAGAGAAAAACACCAGGTGTTTTTTTTTAATTGATCGATTCTAAACTTGAATAACTAGAATATGGTACAAGATAGAAACATTCTGCTTTCAACGGATTAATCCTCATCCATTTAATTTTGTTCAAGTACCAAAATCAACCGATTTCATCGACAGACTGTGCGACAGTGCCAGTTTGCAAGAATAGACCCCGAATTTTAGTGTGCAGAAATAACGCTAATCTTGCATTTCCTATATGTTCGTCTTGTGCGTTTACAAAGCAGACGCGCGCCTGCAGTTCTGAGAAAATTCCAACTGAACACGGCAAGAAAAGTGCAATCTAAAACTGAATCAGAGCTTGGTATCAAAATTTGGTAGAAACTAGTTATGTGAAATGCTATGACGAGGATACCAAGAAGTGGATTAGCGAATAGCATTGCATCCATTCAATTTAAAGAGACGACTCTATTAATTTGATACCCCGAGAAACATACATTGCTAACCCCAAACAATGATTAACAAATTAAATTTTCGTTAGACAAGTTTTGCAGACATTATTCACTTTGGAAAACAGTTTTAATCACCTTTTAATTCCTGTATGATGGTTTCTAGCAGTTCTTCTCTTTGGTATACAAGTGCGCTGTTTTGACGCCATGACCTAAAAAGGGCCTTGTTCTGATAACTCCTTTTTAAAACGCATTCTCTTTCAATATAGTTTTATAAAGTAACCCCAACAAAACCTAAATGGCCAGTGGAAGATATGCAAAAAAACGTTTGCTTTAATTTCTTACCGTTTTAGAATTAATTCAATTTAGAATCAATCAATATAAAAAAGCCACCCTGTATATTGGTCAGAACAGCCAGGAAAATTTCTACACAGAGGTGGAGGTTAGAGTTATCTCCCATCTCCCTTGTACATCTGGCAACAACCTGCACTAACCACAGCTGGGCCTCACGGGCTCGTCAAGGACCACACAGTCCACAGACGTTCTCACCCTCTCCGCCCTGCCCCTTCTGTGGTCCTCTCATGTTTTTCTCTGACCAGAATCCTAGACTGGGCAATCCTTGAGCAGATCGCTAATATTTCTAAAGTCGTCAAACCCACAAAGCGTACTATGGAATTTTGGGGACACGTTGCAAGATATTGTAAAGAATAAACAAAACCAAAAGAAAAGATTTCCAAAACAAAACGGTTTCCAGCCCCCCTATATGGCAACCACCTATAATGTATAGGGCAACCACATTTTATGTATGGGAGCAACTGCCTATAATGTATGGGGCAACCATTTGTAATGTATAGGGAAACCACATATATAGGAAGCCACTTAATAATGGAATAGAAGCAACTGCCGATAACATTTGGGGGCACCCTCTATAACGTATATTTATAGGGGCAACCACCTAAAATGGGCTAAACATAAAAGTGTTTGAGAGTTCAACATAAAGTGATTGGGACTTACGTGCTACTGAGGAAGTCTGTGGAACTTGAGCTTGAGGAGAAAGAACAGAGGAAGAAGAAAAAACATAGAGCAATGTGGAATATATGGATACAAATATCAGCTCTAGCGGCAAGTGTGACAAGTGTGGCGGTGGCCACCAGCATCTAACAATTAATAGCAAACGCTGTTAGCACAGCACAGCATGAGCGAGCGAGTGAGTGGAGCAGGGGTGGGGGGTGGAGCGCGGGCCCAAGACGAGACAAACAGGTGTGACAATAGGGGGCATGATGAGTAACAACAAGACAGGGGCCAGAGTTTAGCTTATGGTGCCTGGAGCCCTGGTCTCTGTGAGAGTGAGGACAGCAAGACAGCACGGAAATCGTATGGAGAGATGACAACACACGACATGACAACATACAACACATGACATGACAATGCACGACACATGACATATGATAAAACAACACACGACACACAATATGACATCACACAATACGTGATATGACAATACACAACACACGATATGAAAACGCATGACTCATGACATAATGAAAACACACGACACATGACATGACAACACACGACATGACAACACACGACACACAAAATATGACAACACAGGACAACCATGATGAAGGAGTGACGAGATGAAGGATGGTAACAGTTACAGCTTGTAGCAGACAACGATGGCAGGTACACCAAGTGCAGCTCTCGTCGCGTGTATCACATTGCTATATCAAACATCATATTGCTGTGCCAATGCTGAGCCAAAGATCATGAAACATAAGACACAAGCCAGTCCTGCCCCCCAACACACTACAGTAACTCCAATAGAGTAAAACTATCTGTTCCCACAAGCATTAGAAATTGTAGATACTCTGTACGGAAACCCTGATCGACTCAAGAAGACATCTTAATACTATGACATGGCATTAAGTCGAAGGGCAAGAACTCAAACGACTGCTGGATCAGAAAAGTCAAGTAAGTTAATAGAGTAAAACTTGGCTGCAATTATCTTCCCTATGGGACACAACTGTGCCAACATTATCCTGTATAACAAGGTGCTCACAAGTATCTTCTCCCCCCCCCCTTCCCCCCTCTTGTGACCTTGGAACATTTCCAACCCAAGGCACACAATATAAAAAGGAATTTGAAGCAGACATCTCAAAGGCCCTGAAAAATAGTAACCAATAGTTCAGTCCCATATTCGGTACTTACACTAGAAAAACCCAGGGTTATTTTTATTGCAGTGCATTTAGGCAGCAGATCTGCCCCCTTTTTCGGAAAATCCTGCTAATTTTTCTATCTTCATTGAGTATCGGACAGCTCTATCTATGCAAGTTAGCAGCACAGTACCAGATGTTCTCCTTGGATATTCCCTGGCCCCCATGTTTAAGCCTACCAGTGAACAATCAAATCCTGGCTGACCTGCGTTGATACACGACCTTGAACCCGAACAAGAAATTTAAAAAAAAAAAAAAAAAAACCACCCCAAAAAACCCAATAAAATCCTTTGTCCTTATGTTTCATGGCCTTAGGTTAAAGCCTCTGGATGGCAGAGAGGTATGACATTGCATGTTACAAAATGGCAAACTATGCAATAGATAATAGTGGCAGGGGGTTGGCGATGGGTATGGTTGTGTCAGATCAAGATTTCCTCCACGGTTGGGCTCAGCAGCAGTGATGGTTTTGTACACAAGGATCTGAACACGACACAAGATGGCAGAAGCTGTACAAGTTGAATATGTCCATGGCAGTGAGAAAATCTTCAATAAAAGTGATGAAGTCAAGAGTCACACACAAACCTTGGAGTGAGGAGAAGTAAAAGAGAAGTATATGAAGAAAGGAGAGAATGAGTGAATAAAGATGTCAATAATTAAAGAAAAAAAAGTAAATATTTGAAACCATCACCTCTAATGGTGTGCACACAAGTGTGGGTGGATACTGTGTGCTATTGGCTGTGTGCTGTTGGCTGTGTGCTATTTCTGTGTGCTTTTGGCTGTGTGTTGTTGGCTGTGGTGTGCTATTGGCTGTGTGCTATTGACTGTGTACTGTTAGCTAATTGCTATTGGCTGTGTACTATTAGCCGTGTGCTGTTGGTGTTCGCTTGAATAACGGAGAGAAAAGAAATGGAAACATCCCTCGAGCAAAAAAAGTTTGAGTGGTGGAAATGTCATCTGTCATCTCGCAATGAGCGGCATGTCATGACAAAGTCAAACCCGGCATGAAAAAAGAGGATGAAAAAAGAGGATGAAAAAAGTGGATGAAAAAAGAGAATGACAAAAAAGACCTGCAGGAACTTTCTCCCACTTGACACATGCCGGAGAACACATGCCCAAATGCCAGCAATGCACTTCAGTGCTCAGATCTAGAGGAAAAACTCTTCGATGACCACGTCTATTCGGGCATGCGTCCCCAGACGTCTCAGGTCCAGTGTTGTGGACACCAGCAGACATGGGTCGAGGAGCTAGGGGCTAGGACTGGGCCGGGCAGGGGGCTGTCGTGCTAGGCTACACACACTACTCGACACAGAACAGTCCAGGCTAGTCTAGATGTTTGCTTTCTCTATCCGCCTGAGTCAACAATAACAACAACAACAAATACTGAACATTTGATAACAATAACAATGGCAACTATGACAAAACAATCAGGAGCACAACGACAACAACAATACAAATAGCAACAACAAAAACAACACGAAAAACAACAGTAGGGAAGACAACGGGGCACCTATTGTCCTCCTTGAGTTAGTACTGGCCTCTATGTGGCCTTCATGCCTTAGTATCTCACTAGTGTTGAGATATAACGTAGCAAGCTAGTTAGAAGTTATTTATAGAGGCGCCAGCATCTTCTGGTGTTTGCACCAAGCACCTTGAGTTAGGGCACTGATCTCTATGGGGCCTTCATTACCAGTCAGACAGGGAGGTGTGGTACAATCGAGTTAGTGGAGGAATGGGGGGCACGGCTGGATGCTGACAAGTATGCTGCTGATCAACACAATCCTATAAGAGTATACCAGAGAGCGAGATTGGAAGCAATATACTTACATGTCCCAGAACGTCGGCTCACGATGCGGTCGCCTAAACTGATCAGGTTGCGGCTGAGTAAACGAGCTCGTTCAGATATTGGTCTGTTGGTGTGGAGAAGAAAGAAGGAAAGTCGGACTGTTAGAAAAATGAAAAATTCCGGAAAGCAATAACGAGCCTAGGGAGATAATAGCATAAATTATTACACATGAGACAAACACGATCATAATTTTTCATTTTCAGGATAAAAGTTCAAATATTACAGGGTGAGCCAAAAAAAGAATAGGTTCCTGGGTTTTTGCCATATTTCGCTTGATAGTCAACAGAATTCCACAAAACTTCACAGATTGTTAGAATGTCCAGGCGGAAAAAGTTCCTGAACATTATATAGATTTTGATAAACAGCGCCAATGATATGCGAAATTTTAAAAGCCACGCTATTTTCTGAAAATACCTGATATTCCAGAATGTGCAATATGCAATAAATTGGTAAACATTGCGCTCGGCTTTAGACGGAAAAGAGGGTTTCCAAATCAGATACATTAATAAACAAAACCATACAATTCTTAGTATACTTGGCTTCTGTATCGCTAGACATTAAGATATTATCAAAACTATGATTTCCTGTATTTTGTAAGTTTTGTTGGGTGTGTTTTGTCTTATGGCGTGGGCTAGTACAGACTAAGCAAATGCTGCTGGAATAAAAATACTAAATGAAACAGTGAAAGCTTTGTTTTAAAGAGTAAAATCCTGTAAAAGTGGTTATTTTTATCTATTACAGGTGTCAGTTGATAAATCAACCCATTTCAGCTGAATAAAAACGGTTGTCTCTAAACTTGCTCATCAAAGCCTATTTTCTCGTGCAACAACATCATGATGACTGATTCCGACAAATGATCCATTGAAGACGATCCCAAGGACTTGATGAGACAATTTGCTTCAGCTATTTCTGCTTTGTCTTGACAACTCTCTGTAGACCAAATCCTTTTCACCAGGTTTGGACCTCTTGAAGATTTATCCGTTAAATACAGCATTAACAAAGGAATGAAGAGCCTAGACTGCAAACGAAAGATCCCGTTTTACCGGAAAATTACATGGTTTTCTTAAAATACATGTTTCTTCGCTTTCTGCCCATCAAATTAAATTTAAACTTTCAAAAAACTTTTCCACCTGGACGAACTTACAGTATGTGACATTTCGTAAAAACCCGTTGACTATTAAGTAAAATATGGCGAAAACCCAGGAACCTATTTTTTTTTTACTCACCCCATACTTGGACTCCCAATTCACCATGTAGGAGCATAATATGAATAAGTCTAGAAAGAATTTTGTGAAATAAAGAACAAATGAGGAAATAAAAATGTAAAGACAGTAAAGGGGAGTATGAACTATAGAGATGAGGAAAGAGAGAAATATAAAGAATATGTAACGGGGTGTGGAAGGGCAGAAATAAACCAGAATAAATTAGACAGAATATGTTGCCTACACAGTAAAGAATAGACGAGAATCTGACCTAACAAAGACATGCTATGATGTAAAAATGAAAGTGTAACATTGCAGAAAACTTTTTTGTAGTGAGATTAATTTTTGGTAGAAAGATAAAGCTTTTTTGTAGTGAGATAAAACTTCTTTGTTGAGATCTAAATTTTCTTTGCAAAACTTTTTCACAAACACAATCAAACAGCTAAAACAGTTGTACACAGAGTATCAAATAGTAATTTTACGAATGAACCACAAGAACCCAATTGAATGGTTACCATTTACAACAGCGTGGCCTTTGATATTCTGATCAATCGTAGAGCAAAAAAATGGTTGTAAGTTTGACGCTTGACGGCTAGATAAAACTGCACTGAAGAAAATGCTGCCAAAAGTTCAGAACAAACATGTGGTATATCGTCATTAGGCTAAAACTGCCAAAGAAGCTGGTGCCTCTATAAACGACTAACTTCAAACTTAGTATATCGTCACTTCAGGTGGAGATTCCGGCCTAGGCAAAAATCTGATCATTAAACACTTGTGAGCGTTTCGTAGCAAATTGACTCTGCGTTAACATCTGTCTTGGCTGGCTTGCCATAAATTCTCATCAACCCTTTAATTGTTTTGACAATTCCAAGCCTAATTTCACATTTGAAATGATCAAAGTTGTTTGGTTTTGGTTTAACACCCCTTGTAATACTGTACTGTCATTAAGAGGCAGGGAAATGATCTAGCTATAGAGGTAAAAAAAACCAAACAAACAAATTCTATCAAAATAAAAACAAAACAAAATAATCTAAAATAAAAATGGAAAAAAAGGAACAAATAATTGCTTGGCAGTAAAAGAGGGGAGGAAAAAAAAAAAAAGTACAACTCAAAAAGTCAAATCAAAAGCAAATTGCCAAAATAGACAGCACTTGTTTCCCAATGACTCAAAAGGTCATTATTCAGCTCTGAAACAACCCATGGGATCGACAGCTAATTGTCTTGGAGAGAAAGCAAAGCCAAGCGGGTCAGGATATCTTAAGCCAAAACTCTCCACCGTGGGCTTAGGTGACTCTGCACACTTTCCTTTTTGTTTGGTTACCAGTTTTACAGCCCTTGCAACACTGTAAGGTTCTTTAAGGCCAACCCGGGCTGAGAGGGACAAATCCCAGCAGAAAAATGAGATCATCCGCACATGGGATCGAACTCAGGTCTTCCCCACAATAGACAAGGAGCTTAATCATTACACCACAGACGCCGGTGCCAACTTCTTTGTGTCAGGAATGTCTGCTCTTTTATACCATTTTAAACCCTGGGAGATGAGGCGTGTTTGATTGATTGGGTTTAGCTTGGTTACCAGTTTTACGTCTCCTGCAACACTGTAAGGTCATTTAAGAGAAGGGGAGTGTTTGAGGACAGGTCGAGGGAACTGCAGTCAAGAGTTGTCTCATACATCATCAACGCTCAGTCAGCAGATCTTTGCATAGGATGATTTCAGTCAAAGGATTGATAGAATCAACTGGCAAACACTATTGTCTCTCTATCTCAATCAAAGGATTGATAGAATCAGCTGGCAAACACTATTCTCTCTCTATCTCAATCAAAGGATTGATAGAATCAACTGGCAAACACTATTCTCTCTCTATCTCAATCAAAGGATTGATAGAATCAACTGGCAAACACTATTCTCTCTCTATCTCAATCAAAGGATTGATAGAATCAACTGACAAACACTATTGTCTCTCTATCTCAGCCAAGACACTGTGTGAGCTCAGAGCTATATTGTCAGGGCTGAGAATCGTAGGAATTCTGATCATTGCTATCTTGCCTTCTGCTCAGCGAAATGCGGCGACTTCTTTATAGTTAGTACTTTAAGAATTCTATAGTTAAAAAGAACAACAACGCTGCCTTGAAATTCCATTAAAAAACGCTCAAGCATTGTGTTCAATTAAATAATGCAATCCAGCCCAGAATAGCCATATTTTACTGTTTTACAGCTTGTTTTAAAAAAATATTCCCCTTGTTTTTCAGACTTTTTTTACTGACCATTCCCAGCCTTGATTGTACTAACTCCCAACTGTTCATGAAGTGAAAGTGTGATTTTCACAGACTTGCTGACCTGCAGAAATCACATATTCACCTTCACAAACAATACAGAGGTAGCATAAGCAAAATTTGAGTTCACAACAAGCAAAAGCTGAATTACCAAAACACATAAATGGAAACCAATGAAAAAAAAAAGAAAACTTGAAACCCATCAAAATAAGGACAAGAATGTGAAGAGTCTTTCATGGGGATGAAAACTCAAAAGCAAAAAAAAAAATGGAACCAGTCTGGTCCTTATTAAAAAGACTTCAAACAAAGGAATATTTCCCCTCCGCAGTACCGGTAACCAATTCACATAGTGCTGTATATTATTCATGTGACCACGTGAAGTTATTTAGAAGCACTTGCTTTACCATCCTGAAATCTTTTCATCCCTGAATATGGCAAGTAAATGGGAGGCCATGATATGACGACTGGGGTAGGAAATAACTTGAGCAGAAAGTAGAGACAATGTGAAGCATGTGTAAGGTCAAGGTCAGGCCAGGGTCAAGGCTAAGGTCATACCAGGTTGTTTCGGTTTGGGATAAATATTTTATCAGCTACAGGGTTACCTAGATAACGTTTTAGTTTCCTTTTTTGTTTAAATGGCCCTTGCAACACTGTAGGGTCATGTAAGAGGCTGGACCTCCGAATTTTACATCCATCTCTGATAGGATGGGGGTCGGAGCCATGAATACTCCGAAAAATCCCAGTGAACGTCAAGGATTCGAACTCGTGACCTCCTCATTTCTAGGAGGGCCCATTAACGCTTGGCCACAGACCCCCTCTATGATAATGTGCTGCTACATGTGTAATATACTGACACTAGGCGGGCAAGTCTTGGCTCATATTACCAGGCACCTGGTGAGAAGGGTGCTAAATTTCAATGACTATGACTTAGGCTTGATGTATCAATAGATGAAAAACTTGCAATGACTCTGGCTAGACTCCAGTTGATGAATCCATTGTACACTCAACTAAAAGACTCTGGTAAATGCTACACTACTGTGGGATAACACAAGCTTTTCTGAGCGGGGAAAAATCAAAGCAAACAGAAAAAGCAACAGACGAACCCAAGTGGAAATGAACACAGAGAATTTCCTGACCCTTCAGAGCTGGAAGAGAAAAAGTTGCGGAAATATCGGGTCAATGCTTTGATTTCGTGGTGAAATCAATCTTGATATCAAAAAGAAAAAAGTCTGGTGCTTGGTCAGCTGTGTACACGGCTACCACAACAACATCTCAGTATACTATAGCATGACGAGACTAAAGCATCACTAGACTACAGCAGTGTGGGCACCAACAAGATCTCTTCATTCAGTTCTAATCTCTATTCTATTCTGTTTCAAAATCACTACACGTCTGAGGCAGAGAAAGTATTGTTTATAAAATATAATGTAACAAAACTAAAGTTGATATAATTAAAGTCATCACATAAATAGACAGAGATGAGAAAGACGGTCATCCAACTACATGTAAATCTAATGCCAACATCTAAAACAGAAAAGAGAATGAAGTCAATAAAAAGTTATAAATGCTCGATGGGAAGCAAAGATACAAAATAAATGTAAAAGAGGAGAAAGTGAGAGATAAACCGAACATGATTCCAGAGAAAGAATGAGAGCAGCAGTAGAGCTTAGCCTTAAGGTAATGTCTGTGCATCAAAAGGAAAGCAGTCAAAAGCCTATGGAAGCCTGTCCCTTATATTTGGTGTCAAGGTGGACTCTAGCATTGCAAGCTGTGCCCTAGCGTTACTTACTGGTCGCGAGGCAGCCTTTCAGGCAAAAACAAGGTAAACACATTGAAACAAAGAGTCTTGTACTGCTTCAATATCAGGTGGTACGACAATTGTGTGAGTGTTGTGAGTGCAGGCAGGGCTGAGATCACTAAAATACAACTTAAGTGAATATGGAGAAACTTTGGCAAAGTGATTTCACTCAGACACTAAATCATTCTTGATCTCGTAAAATACAGGTTATTTCTCTCTTTCTCACTCTTAAAATACAGGTATTTCTCTCTTTCTCACTCTTAAAATACAGATATTTCTCTCTTTCTCACTCTTAAAATACAGGTATTTCTCTCTTTCTCACTCTCATCTTCTCTCTCTCTGTGCATGTAACTTGTAAGTAGATGTATTCCCTTGTTTCTCTCCTAAACAAATAAGCATGCAGACAAATATACACACACACAGGCACATAGAAACAGAGACATATACACACACACAAAGACACACATACACATGCGTATATTCATTCTTAGAGCTGACCATTCACACATTTTGCTGTGGTGGTAAGGTTTATCTGAAGGCATGGTAGCAATGGCACCTCACAACAACCAAACACAAGGAATGGTTCTTATAAACTCCACTAAAAATGCAAAATGTCTTTGTCGCAATAACAACAGAGGAAATCATAAACTGATAAGTGACTTGATGTTCAGCCTGATCCGTAAAGTTTGAAAACAATTCGGTAAGGGAGGGGGAAGAGAGAGGTGGATAAAATAAGACCAAACAACACCTCAGATGAATAGAACAGAATACAGAACAGATAGGAAAATGTATGAAACATCTCGTCTATAGCAGAATCAGCGTATTCAGCTTGGGGCTCACTGAAAAATTTCTGGCCTAACCTAAAAAGAATATGTTAAAATCTCTATCATAAATCTTCCCCCCTAAGAAATTACTGGTGATGTGAGAAAAATAACTTCAACATTTTGTTTCTTTATTATCTTATACAAGCAGAATAATGTCTGTATGAAAACACCAGATTTCATAATGCAGTTTTTAAGCCTCAATGGGGTGTACAACCACACAAATATTGTGCTTCACAACAGTTTTGTTAGAGAGTGAACATGAGGACAACACACAAATCTACAGCTCCGCCCCTGGCTTGTCGGAGCATTATGGCTGACCTTAAGCGTTTCTTGAAGGCCGACTCGATCTTGATCTCTCGGTTCGCCAGCTCCATCTCCTGCACGGACTGGCGGTGGGTCTTGAAGAATTCTCGACGTAATCTGCACAAAAAACCCCAAGTTCTCTATAATCTTTCTCATACAACTGAGACAACAGACAGTCTCAGATTAACGCCTTTTACAACATTCTAAGACTCACAACACAATGATAGGCATTCTTCTCACAAACCATTTCAAGTAAATACTTTCAGCCTCAGCTTGATGCATACATTTGTTTAGTATTTAAAAGTCTAGGCAGAAAAAGACTTTTATAAACTTCAATTTGGTTTAACACCTACAAATTGTACAGCAAACAAAATTTAATTTGACCCCCCCAGCAAAAATAAAACAAAAAAAGTTTCCAGCCGTATGGAAGCAGCTTTGCATTGCAAACAAAGAAGTGGAAAAGGAAATTAGTAACACATCCTAGGCGAAGTCATTGTTTTTTAGGTTTTTTTCCCTTAGTGAAGTCGTTGTTACTAAACAACAATCTTCAGGACAAGAAAGTTGAGCAATTTTGAGCAAGTAGCCAAATGCACCTGGAAATCTTTATCTCTTTGTACTAGGATCAACTGCGTTTAACGTGATTTCTTCAAAATAAAAAACTCCGTAAATGGATGTAGGCCTTATCCTGCCTCCCTGTATTTCAAGATTTCATTGAGGAGCATATTACCATAGATTTGACATTAGACGTTTAAGATCAACACGAGTGAAGGCCACCATTCAGTGCACGACAGTAGTGTGGTCTGCATCAAGTACAATGCCTCGAACCTCGTACGAAACACGTCTTACTCTCTGGCTCAAAAGAATGAGGAAAATCTTCCCCCTAAGTTTGGTTTGGTTACCAGTTCTACGTCACCTGCAACACTTTTAGGTCATTTAAGAGATGGGCTACTTCGACCCTGCCTGTCAGGGCCAACCCGGGCTGAGAGGGAAAAAATCTCAGCAGAAAAAAACCCCAGATCGTCCGCAATCGGGGATCGAACCGGGGTCTTCCGCATGCAAGGCGAAGAGCCTAACCATTACACCACAGCGCCGGTCTTCCCCCTAAGTCCTGATGCCCTCATGTACTTACACTTTCCATACAAAGTCTCTGAGCAGCGCGGTGAAGGGAATGAGGAGTAGGCCTAGCCAGAACAGGGAGCAGCCAAACACATACTGGTCCTGCGACACACACAAGGGCAAGGGTCAAGGTCAGATGAGACAAATGTCAGCACATTGGTATTGTCACAAGCACAAGACAAAGCATAAGACAAGACAGAACGGATACCAATCAGAAGAGCACAAGCTGCACAACAAATATCGTAAAGAGAAAAACAGTTTCTCCTCCTACACTTCTCACAATTCTGAATATTGATCACATCACTTTCTCCAGTGGAATGCTGTTAATCTAAAAACAGATTACCAGAAATATTGACGAAGCAAACATGAGATATATCAAGTGTTGCTTTCTTCCTCTGTGACTGCCAAACAAAACTGTACATAAACCAAAGTAGTTTTAACACTTCCTGCAATCTTGGTTTCAAAGAGTTGTATCATGTTCAAAGAGAAAAAAATTCCTGTCCAGACATATCTACCCAAGACATACATTCTCATTTCGGTTTCGCTCTTTCTACTTATGATTTGTTCTGTCTATGCAGTGGAATCAGTAGTCTAATGGTTAGGCTGCCGGACTGTTAATCAGAACGTTATAGGTTGAAATCTCAGCTCGGGCCTGACGTTGTGTTCTTGGGAAAGGCATTTCCTCACTTCATCCAGGTGTGAACGGGTATCTGGGTATAGACAGCGAACGATCTTGTCCGTATGTTAGTGCTTTAGCATCTGTAAAATGGCAGCTTGCACTGTATGCTTCCCAGAAAGCTGAGAAGGTTTCTTAATGACTTGGTCTGCTGGGGTAATAATTGATTGTAAAGAGCATAGAGCATGCTTTCAAGCGGGGATATGCGCAATATAAATGCAGTCATAATTATTATCATAATTAAACACAGCAGCAGGTTTCTCTTTCTGTGTCTATGCCTCTCTTTCTTGTTCTACCTCCTTCTCTCCATTATTAAGGAGCTGCTCTCTCTCTCTCTCTCTCTCTCTCTCTCTCTCTCTCCCTCCCTCCCTCCCTCCCT
>JAUKPP010258287.1:0-12076 GCA_032273245.1 Phyllaplysia taylori
CTTCAACCCGACCGTATGGAGAAAGTGCGGTTGCGTTCAACACTAGTTCAACACTACACAATAATATAATTCTACTACCAGGCTTGTCCACAGCAGTCACCTACGGACAGATTTTCTAGAAGTAAAATTATAGCGTTGAACGCAAATGAACTTTCTCTGCACGGTCTGTGCGGGGGCTGTGGATGAGGAGCTTAGCCAGAAAAAAAAGGGGCAAAATAGAAGAAGAAAAATGCGTTTCCAGACATAAATTTATTACTGGTGGTGATGAGTGACGGCTGGTCCTTTCTTCCTTTTTCAAAATAGCCTACAAGCTAATGGGTACTAGTAGTACACTGTATCATGTAAAGCCCCTAACGTAACAACAAAGCACCCCTTGACTCAAGTCAAAACCTTCCGTGACGCCGCAGCAAATTAACGTCTCTTCGATGCTTCCGGGTGCGAAGGGACAAAACCGTCGCACAAAATCTTGTCCGTAAACAGTCTTGCTAGGTTGGCTACTTTATAGTCATAGTACACGTACTTGTATTAGGCTTTTGTTCTATGAAACATCCTTGCTTGGCCGTGGGCCTACTTTTACTAGTATTTTACTCTGAAAAGGCAACGAATAGTCGGCCTACTCTGCGTGAAAAGCCACAGGGCCACTATATTAATTTGTCGTTCTCAAACGCACTGAGGTTCATGACGTGCTTTTGATTTTTAGTAATTATATGGATAGGCTTTTATCATGAGCTCTTTGATGATTATACACACAGTATACTATTATTTATTGTGTCGTAATCAGTTGACTACATTTTTATCCTCATGGTGGAGGTTTTTCATTTTTGAGACAACTAAGGTTTAATAAAAGAGTAGAGACTCCTTTGTGAATGGGGGGTAAATGACCAAACTAACATTAATAACCCATGAGTGGATGCACTAAGTTAACCCCGGAGGGAACTCCGATGACACCGAAAAAAAAAAAAATTTAATATCTTTTTCCTTTGAGGCCTAATTTCGGCTGTCTTCCAGCCTTCGGCTTTGATTAATATCAAAAGGATTTCCGCTCCAAGTAACCTCGTGTTGCAAACATAAGCCATGGACCGACGTCTGTGGTGCAATGGTTAGGCGCTTCCCCTATCACAGGAAGGCCCGATGGTCGAGTTCGATCCCACTTGCAGACGAGCCTCTGCGTCTTTCCGCTGGAATTCATCCCTCTCAGCCTGGGTTGGCCCTGACAGGCAGGGTCGAAGTAGCCCGTCTCTTAGATAATAATAATAAATAGCATTTATAGAGCGCTCTATCCCATACGACTATAAGCTCCGAGCGCTTTACACCAAGTAGGCCCCCTACTTAAAAAAAACTACGTAACATTACACACACAAGCAAATATTTTATAAATATGTACTAGAGAGTAAAGTCTGGCCACACAAGGAAAAACTTTCTTAACCATTCAATATAAAGCAATTCGCAATCACACACACTCATGCACACTTCAACCTAGCATTTAAAGAAGCAAGTTTTGAAAAATCTCTTAAATGAATTGAGATCAGATGTTTCTCTTAGATCTTGGGGCAAGGAGTTCCAGATTCTAGGACCAGAAAAGGAAAAACTTCTTTCACTGAAAGATCTTAACTTCGTTCTGGGGACTCTAAATTCGGATGTGTCAATAGATGACCTAAGAAGCTGGCGTGATGGAACATATGGTATTAGAAGCTCAGACAAATAGGTAGGAGAATTATTCAGGCATTTATGGCACATCATGGAAACTTATATTTGATTCTTTTTTCAATTGACAGCCAGTGCAGGGCACTTAACATTTCTGATGCAGGATCTCTCTCTCTTCTTCAGCACTAATCTTGCTGTGCTATTCTGGGCCACTTGTAATTTCCTCATTTTTTTCACATGAGAATACTGACAAAATGGAGTTGCAGCAGTCAAGTTTTGACAAGATGAGAGAGACAGATAGCATGCGTGCAATATCAGTTGATTCTTCTGAGATCAAGGTACATACTCGTACTACGAATGACATGATTTACTTGTACATTCATGGACATATCTGAGTCTAAGTATATATACCAAGGTTCTTGGCCTTGCTGGAAAAGGGTATAGTGGTATCATTGATTATTAAGGCTTTACATCCTTTTGATTTTTTAAATTTCCAAACAGGATGGTTTCTGTTTTTTCATGACCTTACAGTATTGCAAAGGGCGTAAAATTATAAATTGAACCTAAATGAGCCGTGTGTTAACACAAAATATGGCTTGTCAAAAGTCAAAAGCCAACTTTTAACAACTTTTCACGTTTGCGTTGTTTGATTGAGTGTTTTTTATTAATAAGTTTAGGCTTTGCTGCCTTGTCTTTGCTGGGTTTTTCTTTTTATCCAACAACAGGAAGATGGGCTCTGTTAGGTATCTACGCCCCTTGCAGCACTGTAAGGCATAGAGGCTGGCTTCTTCAACTCTGCTTGTCAGGGCCAAGTAGGGCTATGTAGTATGAGGGACACAACATCCCAGCAGAGACACTGAAAACCAACTACTTGTAGGCCTATACATGTATAGATGTTTTCCAACCCTAACAGGACTGTCAGCGTCACGATGTCCTAGCGCCAGGGAGCAATACCTGAAGACTGCATCCAATTATAACAAGAAGAAATTCCATGTTCCGAGATATATCATGTAGCCAATGTCTTGTTTCATTTTGAGACGCGCAGTACCGTAGTTTGTAATCCGTGCTCGGCTGAAAAAATCAGCTGCAGAGTATACCAATACATGTATTTTGGTTTTGGCTTTACCCTGACTCCTTGCCTACTGCTATGACATAATGTAACATGTATTCTACAAAATAACATAGGCCGATAAGGGATGTCGATGTTAGCATCTGAGAGAAGACAGGCGAAACCATGGAGGTGAAATTTCAGGAACACAATCAAGATTCATGAATGAAATATCATAAATACAGTGGTACAACAAGAGGTGCAAAACCGAAACCAAAAATATACATGTATTATGACAATCCATGTACAGTGTTGCAAAGGTGGAGTCGGCTCACCTAAGACAAGACAAATAGTACTTTAGAGCTTTGCAGATTTATAAATCATAAAATACAAGGCACAAGAAATATGAAGGATTACTCCAGTGATTTGCCAATTCCATGCTTCAAAAGATCTAGGTGGACCCCATGGTTTTCTTCACTTGACCATCAATCAGACATCTACTCATAAATGCAGCCTACAAATATTGCAAGAGGCCTAGCAATAGAATAAGAAGAACATTGCTCTTCACATATAACACAACACACACACCATAAATAATCAAGGCTAAACTAAAAATGTACCCTCATATGGCACTGGTTTATTCTTTATGCAACAAATGCATGGAGCAAAACATGATATATGTATTATGCAAAAACATGAAGACAACCCTCCACTAATTATCATAAAAAGATAAATTCTGTATAATTAAGATTTCTCAAACTGGACATTCATAACACCTGATCAACTTATTCACATTCTTGCACTTACACCTTTTGATTCAAATTTCATACCAGCTCTCACTTATCACATAAAATAAGCCCCTCAGGTGCTTAGTAATCAAAATGTCACACACCGATGCACTTTTGCTACCTGAACTGGACTGTACATGATTGGATGTTACCTGTACAATTCGAGGAAATCCCTCTGAGAGCAAATCTTGGACAAGACAGTCATGACGGTACACTGTGTATCAGTCTACCGTGAGGTCGTTGAGGTTGTAAATTATATAAGTAAATAGGAACAAGAGCTCAATTACAATACTTGAGACAAGATGTAATACTAATTACATGTACATAACTAATACAGTACGACTCTTCTAGTTTCCTCTTAAAGAAAAATAATGTTTTTGCCAGGGTCCTAAAGGGGAACAATAAATAATTGTGAATCATACTCTTTCCTTTATGCATATTGTCTCCCTTTATTTACATGCACAGTAGAATGCTAATAATCATCTGTATCCAGGAAAACTGTCAAATTATCCAGTTTGTCAGATTGTCTGATCTGTTATTATTGTTATACCAATATCCACCTTATTTATTAGCACTTTTTTAATTCAGAAATGCTATCTCATGTAATCAAAATAACAGAGACCAATACTACAAGAGGATATCTATTAAGTATCTTCTTATAAAGCAAAACTTTTATACAACCAGATCGTCAGGACCATTCCAATGTCCTCATTACATCTGAGTTCTCATTATTAATCACGGGGTGTTTTGAGAAAGTCAAAGAAGAACTTTGACTTTCATTTTTCACTCCTTCCAACAGAGGGCTCATTCATCCGTGCCCAGTATCCGCGTTCCACTGTATTGTTTATATACTCACTTGAAATGAAGAAAAAGAGTAGGATTGGCAAATAAAGTTAAAGTGATGGATTCTCCTGTCTGCTCAAAAGCATCTAACAAAACTGGAGTTAAAGGCATGGCAGTTATCACGACAATTTGTTTACCACAAAAAAGGTTTCATGGATACCAATAACTCCATCCATAATGTGACCTATGCAACTAACCGTAAAGAAGCTCAAAGAAATGCCTATTCAAGAATATCACAAGTCATGTTGATCAATTTAAATACATTAGGAAAACATGACACACTTATCATTTGAAGAAAGACAACAAACTTGACTGGCCCTTGCATCTCTTGACAACCTTGCTTGGCCCTGTCAGCTGGACATCCTGTTTATGTCTGAAATATAACAATTTGAATTTACGTTACTTATTTATCAGAAAATGGAATGGCCTTGGGGAACCTGAAAAAGATGGAGGCACAAAACAGTATTGATAAGGATGGTGTGACCTTGGTAAGAATAGAAAGATTCTCCGAGATAAACTAAAAAAAACAGTCGAAATCCCTTATCTACAATCTATATGGTGACAAAGTTGACAGACTGATGACAATGGGTGATTGTTGGGAAGTTTCACTTCTAATAATATAAGCAATAACAAGCTGCAGCAAATCCGTCAATTGCAGAAGGGCTGAAACCAAAATATTCTAATTCTTCAATTATTTTAAGCCAGAGTCAAATACAACCATCATTCATGGAGTCTGACACATTTTGATGAAGTCCAAAGGCTAAAACCTTAACTCATTGCATATGTATTTGTCCCCTTACAACACTTACTATAAAAAATGTTGAGCCCTCATTTTTGTCTATGATCAACCTTCTAAATTGGGAATAAATCAATATGGTGTGGATTTTCATTAACTGGTATCAACAAAAGAGCAATAAAATTATTATGAATATTTCAACAAAATCGCCCCCACAATAAGGAAATAATAATATTGTAATCAATAAAAAATCCCCATTTTCCTGCATAACAAAAAGCAGACTAGATCAAAATACATATCAAGTAATCATCTACTAAGGCATTGTTGGTTTGACAACTCATTAGAATAAGCAGTTTATTTCCGTTAGAAAAAGTATTTACCTTTTTCTCTGTGATATCAAGTCTTTTTCCAGTGAGGATGATGAAGGCTTCTCGGACTGTTGATCTTGCAAGATGTTTTTGATAGTCTGTTTATTAAGACACAAGTCTACATGGTCGTTGAAAACATCTAGGGCCCAGTTTCTCTTTTGCTGACCACAGAGGGGACAAGATATAAGATCTCCTTCACCTCCAACATCTTCACCGGATTCTAATGACTCCGTGACATCAATAACTTGATCATTATTGCGCCAAACTTCACCTTCATCATCAAGCACTACAACTTCTGACACTGAATGTTCAGCTTTAGCACTTATATTTCTGTTCAACATTTCAGCTTTCACTTTTTCATCTCCTTTGCACACAAATTTCAGAATGCTTTCTCTTTTCTTGCCTTTCCCTTTGCTTACTTGTTGTGTGCCATGCTTTTTCACATTTGGTACATCTTTAGAACCAGCATGACTACTACTGGCAGCATTATCACTATGTTCACATTGTTCAGTGCTTCTCGTTTGAAAATCTGATGACACCATAGTACAATCATCATCCCTGTATGTCTCCACAGTATCTGAATCTAATTCAGCAACATTAGGAACTCCTTCAGAACCATCCATTTTGTTTTCTGGTACACAATGCTTTTCTTCAGCACTCTCCCTTTCCCCCTTTTCAAATGCTGAACCAGCCAATGACTTCTCCATCTGCCGCTGGAACATACTTGTCAATGTTTGACGACCGCTGTCAGAGCTAAGCTTAGACATACGGACTCCTGAAATACAAAACAAAAACTTTTAAACTTAAATAAACCATTTTTAAATTCATCTATTTGCATAATGAGTACAAAAATTCTCAAACATTGACATCCATTTCTAGATAAATTAGTATGTGTAGTATCATCATTATACATAAAGATAAGCGTAGGCTTTTCTCCCCATTAAAAGCAATCAACAGCTTTCCTCTACGGCACAGTTAATCAATGATGGCTATCTAACTCTGTTGGCTTTGATTTTGCAATACTGTACGATCATTTTTAGAGCTGGGCTACTTCAACTCTGCCTGTCAAGGTCAACCTCTGCTGAGAGGGACACAATTTCTTTGCAGGGAGATGGAGATGCTAGTCTGACTGGGAATTGAACTTCCATCCTTTGGATGACAGGCAACAAGCCTAGCCATTTCACCACAGATGCCGTAGTGCATATATGGGCAAATTGAATCTTTTATCTAAAACTAAAATATGTGGCACGTGGGTTGTTTTCATGATTTGTAAGATCTACAGTGCAGATTATTTTTACAGGCAGGGCCATTTTATCCAACTAAAATATAAAATCATAATTTGCCTGACAGGAAGCCATGCAGCATTTTCAGAGGTACTCTTTATTATTCATACTGAAAAGAATTTTTTCAGTAAGCAATTTCAAAATTTGCCTGAACAGTGCCCTTACTGTCTCACTCTTTTCAAATTTAGAAACACCAAGAGATCTTTAACACACACAATTTTCACACAAAGTTTCTGAAAACTTTTCAGCCTTATCTGAGAAGTGTATGCGCTTGATACCACATACTTTAAGATCAGGGGGTATAGAAAACATGAGAGAAAAATTATGGCTTGTCGAGGATAAATCTCTGGCCATCCAGATAAACTTAACAGGCAATCCCGTTACCTGTTAAGCTACTGAAGACACCCCTGAAAATGCTTGTTGTATTTACAAGCCACTGACTGGTATCAACTTACCCATAAGTCTCAGCCTCAGGGGATTTGGGGCTTCTGCGTCAATCTCAGTTTTGAGTAGTTGCTTGGCTGCCTGGAAAATCTTGTTTTCACTATTGGTATCATATTGTAGAGTATGACTGCGGGTCTTCACTTCAAAGCTGACTGTCTTTATTTTCAATGTCACTGTTTTACCCTGTGAAGAAAAAGAAACAAAAAGCCTTGATGATTAACTTTGATTGGATAATAAAAACTCTAAACATCCTATACTCATGTCAGTTATGAACTGATTGGTGAACATGGTTAGATTGACCATTCACCTCTCTTAGTGCACACACATGCATCACTAAGATTTATCATTGTATTGATTTTGTGAATAGAAAATACACTGTAGTCAATAACTGCTCTTTTCATCTCTAAGTATTATTCAAACAACCCAAAATTTAAGAATGTAAATAGATATGGAGACTTAAAACTGGGGTGCTCTTTGTAAAAATCATTGCAACATGCATAAATTGCCATCATTGTCATCTGATCAAATTGGAGGTGTTCAGGAAAAGCAAAAAAACAGGGTTCATGAAGATCATCTTAATACAAATTTATCAAAGAGTTCTAAGATTGTCTAAATCCGCTGCAACCCGTCAAATGATACAACAGAGGCTTATTTGTAATTTGTATATCAATTTTTGTTAAAAAAAAATTTAAACAAATTTTGAGACAATGTTGAATATAGGCTAAAACAGCTGAGGCTGGCGCCTCTATAAATAACCCACTCCTTCCTACGTCTACAAAGTTGAACAATGACAATGACAAAATAAAACTGGGGTACGAACCACAACATGATCCCCCTGCAGGTCTTCAGCCAGGGCAGCGCTCAACTCTCGACATTTGTTGTAAAGATCCTCGGGCGCACTCAGCTCATTGAACGTCCTCTCTGTACTCATACTCTTCCGCTCACCATCTCTATAGGGGAAACAAAGGGAATTTAAACTTTTGTAAACACAAGATATTGTCCCAGTATCAGAATATATCACCTGATTGAAATTCATGTTTCATGCTCAGTTCTCAACAGTGAGCTGTATGGGCCTCCTGGTGAAAAAGATCCCAATAGGACATGCATTCACAAAACACATAATATCACAATATGAACAAAAGGCCCAAAGAAGCTGGTGCCTCTATAAATAATTAACTCTAAACTAACTAACTAACTAGCTTTGTGGGTGGGGAAGAGGGAGGGGAGAATGGAGAGTTGGTAGTTACCACATACTTATAGACAAACTCTGACAACAGGAGATGGATCACTGGACATACACCACTTTATCACATGGCTTCCTCACATCTTCAGCAGTTATTACAAACTCCAACAAGTAAAGAAACAGATGTTTTTCCTCTTAAATGATATCACTTAAAAAGAAGTTTAGGTTGACTTTGGAATTTCACTGCTAACATTCTGGCTTCCCAAGAAGTGCCTATGTAAGTAGATTTTGAAACAATAAGCAAAGTCCACTATGTGTGAACAAATTCACAAAAATTATGTTTACCTCTCTACCGTTGTGTCACCAAGGCCGAGGGATATTCTCATGAAGTAGTGGAATGATGTGGGAGAAAAGAGATGATAAAGTAGACCCCTCTGTTTATGCAGGTCACTGCACTGTGAGACACCTAGAGCACCCAAGAGTTTTTCCGTCACTTTACCAACACCTGAAATCTGTTAAAGAAACATTTGTTAAATGGTGAAATAATATACTAAAAAAAGATGGTGGTAACAGATACAGTAGAACTCCGATATAACAAGCAGGAATGTAATGAGATCTCGGTCGTAAAGACAGAAAATGAAAACCGTGTCCTTCTTTATCTTTGTTAAAACACCTTAGATATAACAAGAGCTTGAGTATATCTAGGACACTACCCTGGGCTAGTCCCAACAATCTTGATGTAGCCAAGTTTTATTGTACTAAATTAATCTTTGTCCTGCCTCATCAAGCAAAACATTTATATTGTGGTCAACCAACGATTATCAGTCTCAATTTGACCTATGTGCATGTGTACTTGTGTCTGCATGCGTGAGGGGATGCATCCTTTAAAACCCTTCATGGGAAAAGGTCAGTTGTTGATTTTTTTATTAGTGGGTGCCCCCTACACAAAAGAGCAATTAAATATTTCAGTATGCCTACCTTCCGTATTGGCAAAGTTTCAACAAAGTTTGTGACTTCCTCTCTGTTTGGATAAATACGGAACTGGCCATTTGGTTTATTTCTATCTGAGCACACCTTGGCCAACATTGTGTTTGGGGCAATACCTGCAGAAGAAACATCGAAATATGAAGTGACAAGAAGAATCGAAAGGCAACATAAAGTAATAAGGCCTATTGTAAGAATGTAAAAGTTTTAAAAACAGAGGGTAGTAGTAAAGTAATGTTTGTGAGATTTCTTACTTAGGCTACTTTTCTCATCCCACTTAATTTGTCATCTTCATACTGATAGCAAAAGGCAAGTTTTTTTTTTTTTCCTATTTGTTCAAAATTGTGAAAGTATACAGTCAAAGATTTCATTCCTTCTATATTATTAGTACTATACTGAAGCATATTTGGGCTTACACAATACATGTTTATTTTTTTTACTTAACAGGCCTGCAGCAAAAAGTATGAACACTTGTTTGAAAAACATGGAATTTCAATCTGAAACTGGAAAAAAGGAATTAATCATTTCTAGACAAAGCTCATAAAAAATGAATGAAGCAGAGGGAAACAGTTCTCGACTAGCAGCTTCATCCGTTGACAGTAATGCCAGTCACTAGAAATTATTAGTTACTGACTTGGTACTTAAAACAAATTTCAGAATCAACTATGGCCATAATTAGACAATGAATGAAAGCCAAAAAGATACATGGAGAGAGACAGGTAGTGAGAAAGAGGGTGAGAAACTAGAAAGAGAGGGGAGGGAAAGCATAGAGAGAGAGAGACTAGAGATAAGAGTGAGACCACAGGAAGACGGGAGGAGGATGGAAAGAGAGAGGAGAGAGAAACTGACTAAAGTACTTTGCTCAGCTGATCTGTGACAGCTAGACATTTGTCCCTTTTCCGCAGCTAATGCCAGTAGAGAGAAGATAAAGGGAGGGTGATTAGAGAGTGAGACATAAGAGATAGAAATATAAGAGAGATAGAAATATAAGAGAGAGAGAGAGAGAGAGAGAGAGAGAGAGAGAAAGATACAGAGAGAGCATTGTATGAAAGAGGTAGCAACAGCCAGAGACAAAAGTATTCTTGTATTTAATAAAATAGCTAAGTACCTGCACTTGCTGTCAGTTGGGTTCTCTGTTCTATACGATTCCTCATCTCCAGTACTGCATCATTGGTGCTGACTCCATACACTTTGGCTTTGTAACTTGGAAACTCTTTGTGACACTCAGAGCATACTTTGAAATTCTCTGAATTCTGACGCAAATCTTCCACAACCGAAGAAACTACAGTATCTGAAAGTAATCTTTCATGCAGCTGCTCTGCCTTCACCAAGAGAGGCCTCAGTACTGTGTTCAAGTCACATTTGCAAACTGAGTCGTCCACAAGTCCACTCTCACTCCCTGTACTATCACGAAGCAGAAATGTTCTCTCCAAAGCTGATGAGGTAATTCTCCAGTCAAGATGGGATGTGAAATCCAAATAAGCCTCATCCAGGCTCATTGGGCAGAAGTTTGGGTCATAGGCAGCAAAAATTTCCCGTACCTGATGGCTGACAATAGTATACATTGCATAGTTTGCTTTAACAATAACGAGATCTGGGCATAGTTTGAGTCCAATGAATCCTGGCATGGCAGCACGAACTCCAAAGCGACGAGCAACGTAATTTGAGGTGCTCTGAAATGAAAGAAGAGAATAGAGTCATACCAGGATTAAAATAGTTCCCGAAATCCAATTATGCAAACTCTCTCAGTCAAGCATGTTCTAAAAAAAAATATAATACATAGATCTATATGAGTGCTTGCTTCAAGTAAGCTACTTTCAATCTTTCTCTACAGTAGCCTACTTATCAAACTATCAATAAAATAGCAATGAAGCACTGGGCATTTTGGGCTCAATGTCATGTAATGACTTGATAATTTCTGGAACCAAGATAAAACTTATGCACAACCTCAGCAAAGGTAACAGTGTGGCCGATATTGTAAATTTGTAAATTGAGGAGAAAACAAAAATGAAACAAACACTTGACAAGTTCTCACCAACATTCCGATTCCTCCAACAGCCATTGGCTTATTCCTAAGGCTGGGATTGTCTCTCATCTCAACAGCAGCATAGAATGCGTCCATATCAACATGAACAATGGTGTGGGAGAGATCATACCTTTGGTTCAGAGTTTCCAGTACTCGATCAGCCTAAAGAAGAAAAGGATCAAGGTGTATCGTATTGTTTGTCATCGGATTTTGAATGAGGTATCTGAGAGCCTCCAGCTTTCTGTCATGAGAAAACGAAGGACAGCTGTAATAGATGGACAATACATTACTAGTGTTTGAAAAATTAAAGAGCAAAAACGAAAAGGACAAAATAATCTGTTTAACAAGGTAGCTATATTGAATGTTAGTGACCAAAAAATCTTTGTCTCCCAATGATTGTGAATTTAAGTCAACTACACTTTATCACTATCGCTTTTAAGCAAAACTGAGCTAACCCGACATAAGCCAAGAATATGGTCAGCCCACTTGTGCTTAAAACTGACCATATAACAATGTAAGAGTAGAGCATGAAGATCTCCAACCATTCAATCTAAAGCTTTAATAAGCTTATACAGGGTGAGCCAAAAAAAAGAGGTTCCTGGGTTTTCGCCATATTTTGCTTAATAGGAAACAGAATTTTGTGAAAATTCAGAGATTGTTAGTATGTCCAGGCGGAAAAAGTTCCTGAAAGTTATAAAGACTTTGGTGATCGGACGCCAATGGTATGCG
>JAUKPP010258320.1:0-12073 GCA_032273245.1 Phyllaplysia taylori
TGCTGGAGCTGGGCATTCTCAATAGTAAACCCGCTTCTCACCTCTAAACTTCTCTAAAATCTCCCCAAGACCAATTGAATATTTTTTTTTTTATGTAAGTGTCATGTTTTTGTAGTGTTTGTCCTGAAACCAGAGCCAGCTGATCATTCCCCTATTGCTGAACTTAAACCAGCTTCCCCCAAAGCAAGACGTCATTTTGCGTTTGCACCCAAAAATCATAGGGGTGACGGAAATGGCGATAACTTCTACCAAACTGTCTTAATCTCTTTGAAACTTTACACAGCTTTGTCCCCTTGGCTTTTCCAATATCATGCCAACTTTGAAAGAAATTGATAATAAAATGAGGAAATTATTAAACTTTTAGAGGGTTCTCTTTTTTTTTGACACCCGGTACCTTAAAATAAATGCCGTCACATTAAACGTGCATACTACCTGCTGGTACTTGTGTATGCACAAAGAAAATGTTCAGCTCATTACTCTTTCTTATGTGTTAAAAATGTCCACAATCAGCGCTGAGGCAATATACAGGGTGATTCAATAAGAATGACCCGATTTTATGCCACAATCTTTTGATGAGGAAAAGCTATAGAAACCTCAAGCGAAGTCACACGTATCGTACTCACAAGAGCGTCTTACTTCCTGTCTTACAAGTGTTCAATGTGGCTACGACAAGCAGTGCGGGCAACTTCAATTAAGTTCAATGCGGTTTAGAGAACTTGAAGACATGTTTACAAGGTAGGGATGAATTCTCTCGTATTGACGCTGCTGTGCTGCTAGTGGTGGTCACATTGAACACTTGTATGAGAGCAAATAAGACTTAATTGTAAGTTCAATAGGCCCTACGCCTGGCTTAGTGCAAGTTTGCTATTGCTTTTCCTTATCAAAACATTGATAAAATCGGGTCATAATTCTTAATCACCCTGTAGTACTTTGTAGTCTGTCATGTTAAAGCGCCGACAACAAGATGCATGTTCAAATTGTGATGAGTCGGACATCACCTTTCTGGTCTTTTTTTTCTTTTTTATAATAAAATCAGTATTTTGTCTGTCTCTGTTTCTTCCTCCTTTCCTTTTTTATCCTTTTCGTTTTACTGATATGGGAGTGTTTGTGTCATATCCGTCTTCAGGTGATACCATCCATCACAAAATCGATGTTCTCATCGTTGTTATTGCTAGTGACGGTGAGGAGGTGTAAAATGAAGAGAGAAGAAGAAGAGGATGAGAGAGAAACAAGATTGGGGGAGGACGAGGAGGTTGAGAGGAAGGGACAGATGTTCCAACAGATTGAAGGAATCAAATTATAGAACATTGACTTTCCTAATGTACTATTCTGTGTCACCTTTGGGACGCCCGCGCAAACGATAGGCTTTGTTTGGAGGGGGGGGGGGGCAAAGAGGCAGGACTGGGTCTCTGGAAATGTGGTTGAGGCTAATTATTGTACGTTTAATCTACCACTATCGACACTGTAAGGTCATTTCAGTCTCAAGAAACTAACACGGACGACAGTAACAAGTAGAAAGAAAGAGGAGGCGCAGCCCACTACCGAGCCCTGGCCAACCGCCCACCTCGAAAATAATAGACTGTCTTAGGAGCAGGGTGTGGGGTCCGGGAGCAGGATGGCGGTGAAGAATACAAGCATAGAAATTATTGTCATTGTACAGTACGACAATCCAAGTGCAGTGTTTTACCGCCTTCCTCCCCCTCACCCCCCACCCCCAACAATTATACAACTTGCACATTTCTCTTGCCCTTTGTAAAGAAATTGTTGGCCTATCTATCATGATTCATTTGTCTTCTTTTTTGCTGAACGTCCCTTGCAACACTGTAAGGTCACTTAAGGGACAAGCTACTTAGACCCTGCCTGTAAGAGCCAATCCAAGCTGAGAGCGAGACTGGCCTAGCAACAAAATGGAGGCATACTAGATCAAACAAACTGCCCCACGTTGGCGTCAAAGTTATGCCCTCTGAGTGATAGACGAAGAGTCTAATCATTACACCACAGACATAGGTTATCTATCTTGAAAAATAAAGACATGTTAGAGTCCTATGCTGTAGGAAGGATTGGTGCCTCCATTTATTTATTTTTTAAATTACTTGCACTTAGAAAAGTGTTGGTAGCACCTGATTTCACGGATTCACAATGCAATCAATGGGCTCCTACCTGTAGCGAAGCTGCAGTTGTCTTAGAAAATTTCAGCTCAGATTGCGTTTTATCCAGTTCAGCCCTCAATTGCTCAGCAGCTTCCCGTAATCTGTTCAGCTGGCCTGATGCAGACCCTAATCCTTCTTCACTTTCCTTCACCATTTTCTCCATTCTCCTCAGCTGAAATAGAGAAGAGGCACGATTTTAATCAAAATGTTCAAGGAAAAGGTGTACAAAGTCAAACTCCACATTATGATCGAGATATTGAACACAAGACAGGCTTCCCTTTTTCTGACATGAAACAGATAACGGTTAACCAGGTGTTTGTTTTGGTTACCAGTTTTTTGTCCCCAGCAACACTGTAAGGTCATTTAAGAGATAGACAACTTCGACTCTGCCTCTCAGGGCCAACCCGGGCAGAGAGGGAAAATATCCCAGCAGAAAAAAAAAGATTGTCCGCGATCGAATTCAGGTCTTCCGCAAGACAGGCGGTGAACCAGGTGTAAAGGTATAATGTTACTCATTAATAAAATAACAGAAAGAGCATATTTAAGACTATTTATACTGCTTTGACTATATGTTCATCCATTTACTGAACACGCCATCCAGTCGTTTGAAAACTGCACAATCAAATGGAGATTCAGTCACCATGCATCAATTGCTGACTTAAGTATCTTGTATGTCATGACAGTGAAGTACCAGGAAGAAATCCAGGCATTCTAGAAGGACTAGAAAATGCCAAGTCATTCAAAAGAATTCCTTCATGCATGTTTGGGCAAAGAGTGAAATACTGTCGTGTGCACAAGACAAAGGATAAGCATGCCAGAGATACAGTAGGAAAAATTCAATAATGACTGAAATTTAATATTTCTAGAAAAGTTCTATGACATACAGCAAAATGACATGACACACTTTGCCAGGCCAGGAATTATATTGAATGACTAGGATGCCTTCATTTCTCATTAAACATGTTGGGGCATCTGTGAATAAATGTTTTAGTGCCATATTTGGAACACAGAGGTCCTGTGTTTGATTTATGGAAGTAGATTATTTTTGCTGTTATTTTTATGGCTCCCCTACAGAAACTGGCCTATAATGTTGCAAGGCCAAATACACCAAAACCAACAAAACCATACTTTGCCTATGGTGTGTAGTAAAATACAGCTAGAGACCCATAAACTTTTGTTTCATTACAGACACATTTAAGCATCCATTCCCTCTAATTATAATGTAGGCTCTCTATTTCACTAGTAGTAAGGAATGGGTTATTTATAGAGGCGCCAGCCTCAGCTGTTTTAGCCTTTTCTTGCTTTGGTTTTCACTTAAGCACCCAATCAGGCTCAAGTTTCCCTGAGGGTTACCATTTGCTTGCTTCGGAAAATCAACATCTGTCAATTCTTTTGTAAAAAAAATAATGAATAAATATAAAAATTAAAAATACCGACAAAACTAAAAAAAACAATGAAAACAAACAAACAAACAAACAAACAAAAAACAACAACAACAACCACACCCATAGAAAACAGTGAAAATATTCCAGGATATGTACCTCCTCTTCCGCTTTTGCGAGCCGAGATTTCAAATCCTCCTTGACTCTCTCTAGTTCCTGTTGCAAGGATTCATAATCAGCTCTTGCTTGACTCATTTCCTTTTCATGACTTTCCTTCATATCCTGTAAACCAAAAGGAAAGAAAACGATATGCATAAAGAAAATAAACATACAAGGATTTGTCTGAAAATGAGCGTGAAAGCGCACTGGGGTCAACGGATCCTGCACTGTTGTCACAGAGAAAAAATACAGACTCTAGTTGCTTTCAATATTGGCTGTAATACGAGTTCCCCCTCACATGTCATATCAACTGGATTGTTTCTTTTTGCGACCACTAAAAACTGGATGTTGTTCCTTTCTGCAAACAAGCATCTGTGGTGTAATGATGCAGGTCTTTGCCTGTCACTCAGCAAACTGGAGCCCCAGGTCCACACGGGGCAGTTTCTTTATTGAGTATCTCTAATTGTATGCTAGTATGTAGTGTTTGTTATAGCCCACCTCTTAAATGACCTCACAGTGTTGAAAGGGGCATAAAAAATAAAAACAAAAACAAAAAATGTTCACGCACAAAAGCTATCTTCTCCGCTATTTTACAAAAAATATTTCAGTATTACATATAGAGTCAATGGCCAGTTTTAATTATTTAGCCAGAAAACTGCTTCGGTTAATGCTTGCGACTTTGTTTTTTTCAATTCCTTCAGAAGAGGAAACCACCAAATTATCCCTCACCCTCCTCAAGCCACTTGTACGGGATTAACTGTTTACTCCAAAACCTGATCCACTGTGCACACTAACTTAAATACCAAAACGATCTTTAAAATGAAATAAAACAAATTCCCATGCCTCGTCTCAACGGAAGACTCAAGTTTTACTGCAAAGACCTTGAAAAATACCCAAAACCATGATGTAACCAAAGAGCTTATAATTTCATAAAGAGATGCAAGCTCGGTCTGGATTAGTAAGCGGAAAGAGAATGAAAAATGTATACGCAAAAGAGTAGCAAAAAAGCTCCTCTAGTGCGTTACTACGTCATAAGAGAGTAAAAAGCTAGAATCATGTAATTATTTTGATGATATTTTCTGTTTGCCTGTGCACTCTAAAGTAAGTGTGTGTCTTGTTCTTTTCATCTGGTAGTTATTAAGACGTATCTATTTATAGAGAAGCCAGCTTTTGTTTTGCCATTATGGCTTGGACCATAGCTGGGCAGCGCCACTTTTGAAGAAACACACTAGGAGTTGTGACATAAAGGGAGGTAAGTAACTCTCTCGGTACTCCTTCTCTCTGATGTAACAATGTCAAGTACCTGTTTTACTGTGAGGAGAACCTCCGCAGCGGCCTTCCTGTCACTCTCTCTGGCCTCAGCGTGGCTCTTCTCCATCTCACTCACTTTCTGGGCCATCTCTTCCTTCAGGGCCTTCTCCCGCCTCTCTAACTCATCCTGCAAGCTCTTTATCTGCTTCTCAAACCTCTGCTTCTGGGTTTCTTTTTCCACTGTCATATCCTCAAGTGCCTTACAAGAAACCAAAGTAGAAAAAGTTCTTCAACAATGCTGATAAGTGAATTTATGTCATTAAAATTTGAATAAAGCAAATACTTTGTCTTCTTTATAAAAAAAAAAACATTTTTCTTAGTGACAAAAAAGTGTAATGCACAGCTTTAGGCCAACTATTAAAGTCATCAAATTCTTTTTCTCAATTAACAAATGGTGTAATGCATTGCTTTACCAGTAATATTTATCCAAACCATTTTTCTTGTGAAGAAATACTGTAATCCATTGCTTAACCATAAAATACTTGAAATTTGCCATTCTAACACAAATTCAGCCAGAGACTTTAGGTACTGAAAAAATGTCATAAAGACAAAAAAGAAACATGTAGAGGGTCAGCATAAAAATCTTTAGTTTATTTATCCATCTTTTCAACTGGACAGCCAGTGAACATGGCCGACATTGTGTCTGATGTTCTACCTGTCTGAGACTCAGTAGCTGAGACTGCTGCTCTGTGGAGAAACTCTGCTGCTGCGTGAGGAGGGACGTCCTCTCTGCGTCCACTCGGGTCAGCTGTTGTTTGAGTTTCTCCAGCTCAGCACGAAGAGATGAAATAATGCTCTCTTTCTGCATATTGTGTGCTTCAAGTTCACCCAGAAGAGCTGGTGAAAAACAGTCGAGTTTATAAAGATTTGCTATAAGTTATTTTCTGCTCAAAGGAGGTTAGAGTTTTACAAGGCAACTTTTTCAAATAAAATCATACTGAATCCACTTTAGTCATAACAAAAGAGAATGAGACAAAACATTCAAAGTAAACCTTTGACACCTTTGGTGACATAAGCAGTTGTCCTGGAAATGGTGGGCATCTTGAAAATTGAATGGGAAAATGGTAGTTGTTTTTATTTTTGTGTTTTTTTTCTACCATTTCTATAATTTTGTTGTTTTCCTTTCAATATTTGTAAACTTGAAAAAGTCCAGAATTTTTAAAAAATTGCTGGCTAATTAAGTTGCTGATCATGTCTTTGGAAAGTGTCCAAAAGTATGATAAAAGTTGGCTATATGGGATTTGATTAAAAGAGCTAGTTTACAGTAGTATAAGGGAAAATATATTTCACACAAAGCCGTAGCAAAATTACAGAACCGAGCTATCTCACTACAATTGCAAACAACCATCCTAACTGCACCAGAAATTAAAAGTCTTCATCTTTGTACAAATGGTGGAGAAAAAAATGTAACAACAGCATATTATGTTAGCAGAGTCTGTGTTTTGAGAAAAACAAGCACAAAAATCTAATTGCACCTAACTTTTAAAGGGAGTGTCTCAGTGCTGTTCAACGTTGCGAGTTTAAATATTCATTTCAGCACAGACACCAGTGTCAGTACAATCTAGGCTGAATGGGGTAATTAGAAAATATGAAATTATTAAAAATCTCTAATTTAAAAAAAATCTTACACAATAAAAATATACACATACAGCATCAGACATCCAATACAAAATGCAAGGAAGAAGTCAGCAAAATATCAAATAAAATTATATCTGCTGTCTCCTCTGACCTAATTTGCAGGTGTATTTAAAGTGTCTCACTAAAAAATATCTAATATTCACTGGTCAGTGAAGAAGTGTCCGCATAAAATCATCTACACAATGTGGCTTACTTGATTTTTTCGCCAATTCATCTGCCAGATCTGAAACATGCTGTTTTGATGCTGCTAGCTCAGTTTCTGAACTGTGCAGTTTGGAAGTCTGGGAGGTGAGTTGATCCTTCAACTCTTGCAACTGAAATGCAAAATGGCATTGTCACTTTACCAGCAAAAGAGAAGCATTCTTGAGGATTACTTTTCTTTCTTGAAGAATTACAATGGCAACCGGATCCAGATGTTATAACTGCATAAATATGCGAAATTTAGCACTGCAGGCTTCCTGAAAAAGCAAAAGTCTATTTATGCTTGCTATAAAGTTATCACTTCTTTGTCATAAAGATGTCCTAACACCCTTTGCACTTTCAAATAAAAAAATCAGCCAGAAGTAAAAGACCTGTTCTTCTGATGTGCAAAAAAGAAAGGTACCGAAAGTCGTTTTTATCATCAGCCATCAAACTTCTACCATCTTCAGACATGTTATTCATTGAATCATCTCATCACTCTGCCTTTCCATCATGCCATTATCACATCAAGTCTAAAACATCAGTTTGCCGATGATTTGTTAATGTTTATATGTTCGCATTTATATTCATTTATTACATGTATAATATATGTATACATGTGTGAGTGGGCGTGTGTGTGTGTGTGTGTGCCTGCGTGTGTGCGTTTGAGTGCGAGTGGTAGAGACGCGTGAATGAGTTTTGCTATATCCATGTTGTGTGAATATATTATGTTTTGAATGAAAAACCAAGCCAATGTGCCAGTGACTGGACAATAAACGATGATCTTATCTTATCTTATCTTATCAGCGAAGTTTTTAAAAGATGCCATACTGTAAAATACATGCTGCTGTACTTTCAAAAACCCTCTAAGACGCTGTGACTACCTAAATATAGCATTGAAAATACTGTCAACTTTTTTCCCCCAAGTGAGTTAAAACTATAAAACCATAGAGTATACATAAATAAGAATCTGGTCATACTGACCAGAGACCATCCATTGAACAGCAATGCTGGGCATACAGAGAGCACAGACCTGTTCTCAACGTGAAGAGTAATACAATTTTTAATAAGAAGCGCTGTTCATTTTGACTCGACATAAATTTGTAATATGGTAGCCTACACCGCATAATGTAACACATCCAAGTTGTAGCCAATAAAATTATTGTGTATTGGAAAATGTGCTTTGCTATTTCACTAGCTCCCTGTAATCTTCATTACTTTCCATGCTGAATGGAAAAAAAGGTAATATAAATTCATCTAATTTAGGGCTCATTGTCAAAGCACAGTTCACAACAAATCTCAAATTTCCCACCTGTCAGTGACTATGAGGGTAAGTGGTCCCTCCTATATCATGAAAACATTTAAACTTTTTAGTACAGAGTTTGAAATTAATTAATATAAACATATTGCTCATATGGGAAAGTAGTTACAGTTTTGAGAAATAATGCTTTAAACTGGAAACAAGAACATCTACTGCCTTCTGCAAAATGATGAAACTGTTGCTTACAATACCCTAACTGCTCTACTTTTGAATAAAAAAAACATGAAATTCATGAACTCATAAAAGTTTTTCTCTTTAACCCTTCATGATCAAGGTACATCAATGATTAATGTCCTAACCAAATCATGCCACTAACCTGTTTGGCAAGTTCACTGGAGCTTGAATCTCTTCCGGACAACTCTGCTTGCAGGATTTGCTGCTCCTTTTTCGAAGCCTCCAAAGCATCCTCAGTATCTGCAAGTTGCCGGACCAGCCTGTCAATCTGTAGTCTCAGTTCTTTGTCACTTGCGCCAAAATCACCCTTTAATCTTTCAATTTCCCTTCTCAGCCCTTCCACTTCTGAGCTGTGGTCTTGGGACTGATTGTGTTTCAGAGCCTCCAGCTCTTTTTCATAAAATGCTTTTGCTTTCTCTAATTTAGATGTGTACTCTTCATTCAGGGTCACTTTCTCAGCTTCCATGGCCTCTACTTTAGATTTCAAGTCATCAATTTGGCCTTTGAATTTTTCTTCGATTTTCGCACACTGATTTAACCATGTGTCATCTTGATCCCTTTGAAAAGAACGTAGATCTTCCATATCTTTTTGATGCTTGCTTTCAAGCTCTGCAATGGCTGTTTTATGCTCAGCATTTATTCTTTCTTTCCAGTGACCAAACTTTTCTATATGTTCTTCAAAATCTTTTTTGGCTTTCAAAACTTCATGTGAAGTTTCAAAAAGCTTTGCTGCATACTCTTCCCTTTCCTTTTCTTGCTTTTCTCTCATATTTGCCTTAAACTGAGAAAATTGTTCTTCAATTGAAGACTGCTGTGATTGGTGTTCAGCAATACGAGTCTGCAGAGCTTCAATTGTTGCTCGGTGATCAGATTCCTCATCGAGGCGGTCTTTGTACAATGCCACTTTTTGTTTTGTATCTGCAAGGATCTGCTGAATTTCTTCTTCGTGCTGATCTCGTAAGGTTTGAAGAACCGAGTCATTTTCATCATTCTTTGTGTTCAGTGCATAAATGACCTGTGAAAAACATATAGAAGTGTATGATAGCACATGAGTTCCAGTTGTCTACCATACTGCAATATTCTTTGCAGACACAGTAAGGCTCCATAGTTATAATGATTTTTATATTCCATATATATATTTTTTTTTTAAAAGGAACTTCACAGCGTTATTACTGTAAAAATGTGGTGGTCAATTCAATTTTTCAAGACAAGAAAAACAGCTCAATTTTCCCACATGAACCGCTTGAAATCTACAGTCTATTCAGTCAGGTCTCAATAATGCAAACTGTGATGATCTGGATGACTTGATATCAGAGCAGATAAGATAGGCTACACCCCAAACATTTTTAAAACAGTTAATTCTATTAAACATGATTTAAAACCCATCCAAAAGATTTAATACAGTCCAACCTGCCCAAGACAACTGGTCAATATCTAGAAACAAAAGTAAAAGGTAGTCATCTTAGACAGGTGATCATCTTGGACAGGTGGCCGCTAGTGGTGGTTCGACTGTAAAAAAGAAAATTTTAAAAAGTATAGTCTACTGCCACTGGACAAATTCTCACAACTGTAAGAGTAGATTTGAATCTGGATCTACTCCCAAGTGTTTCTAATATTTTACTAGATAGCCTAACCATTGTCCATCTTGTAAATTTTAGGCATTGTAAGAATGAATGAATGTATGGCATCACTGCATCCAACAACATACCTTTGTCAGCTGGGCTATTTTCTTGGACATCTTCAGGTGCATGTCTTGAGTTACCTCAACATCTTTCTGAGATGTCTGTTGAGGCAACCCTCCAAATTTTCCACTTTGAAAATGGTTGTACGACATCTTGGCTCCTGACGCCATCTTCAACTACACAAACTTCTTCAGCTAGAAGTAGAAGCCAGAAGAGGCTGATGGGAAAAAATGCAAGTAGAAAAATATATAGATTCTAGATCTAGATCTAGTCCTGCACAGACTCCTATACCTGAATTTCAGCCACAGTTCTCCTCTTGACTCTTACTCTTAGTGAGTTTACCCTCTACTTCTTGCTTCTTGGCCTTGGCAGTTTTTGCCTTGGGGCTGGGGTTAGTCAAAATATAAACAAACACTGAACGTGATAGAGCTTTTGTTGAAAATAATCTTTCACCTATCACCAATTCTTTTCGGCTTCTCTAAACTCTATCTCAAAAAGTTTTGAAAGTGATAGTACGTAAAAGCTATTCCTTCAGGTGGAAGGATGTTAACGTAATTAATAGATCCTAAATCTAGTTCATATCGGTGACTTCGCAGGACGTCCTCCAATGGCCGCCATCTTTCTTGTTGTCAATGTAAGCCATGAACAAAAATATTCATCCGCACTTCCGCCTACCTTAGTAACAAGGCGAAATATTTTAATCGTGTTTTAAGTTCATTTATATTGTGAGTTCTTGCTTTAATCACGTAGAAAGGGATACTAGTTTGGAAAAATACTCATATCCTGGCGGTGTTTCTTCGCAAAGATCTTATTTATTGCGAAGTTGTAATGGATACTACTTTGAAATACATCAAAGCAATACTTCATCAAAACTTGTATTCGCATAAAACATCTTCGCCTAATGAATAAAGAAGGTAGTGGTTTCTATCTCTATGGCCTAATGACTGTATATTCGATTAACATAGTAAGAGTTTTATAATAAAATACAATAATATTCATCATTATTCTTTTGTCCCTTTTAAACTAGGCTACATGAATTTTGTGTGACAATTTCTGTCTTGGTTGTAGGCCTATGGATATTGGAATGAAACATTTATCTTTTTTTAACCCTTCATTCAGTGCGTGCATTTATAGAGTAGGCCTAGGCTTCTAGTTCTAGGCCTACTCTATCCTCTCTGACCTCATTGACAGTTTAAATTCTTCGTTCAAAGCACGTTTGTCATTGTTTGGTATTTTCTCAGTCTTGTGTAAATGAGTCTGTGTTGACGATTGATTCTTCGCGTTTCACTTTGTTGTTGTTGTTGTTGTTGTTGATAATGATGATGATGATGATGATGATGATGATGATGATGATGATGATGATGATGATGATGATGATGATGATGATGATTTTCTTCTTTTTGTTGGTATTTTTGTTGTTGTTGATGAGAATGTTGTTGGTTTTATTGGGTTGTTTGTTTGTTGTTGTTTTCGTTGTTGTTGGTGGTGGTTTTTTGTGTGTTTTTTTTATTGTTTTCGTTGATGTTTCCTTCTTGGTTTTTGTTCTTTCGGTTTTAAACAAAAAAAATCCAACAACCGTTCATCATCCGATTTGAACTGATTATTCTATAGGCCTACGCCGCCGAGCTGGGAGTATTTCGTCATGGTGCTTCCAAAATGGCTTAAGTCTGAAAGGCTGTACTGTTATGGAATAAGCCCAGTTACTGCAGGCCTACATAATCCCACACATCATAGTGCATCATTTGGTATTAGGGCCTACATTTAATTTGTTCAAAAGTGCCAGGCTGTTTGTCTAAAATTTAATATTTTCATATTATTATAATAGATGTAATTGCTTTTTCTTGTAAAATAGAGTCGGGCGAAATCAGTTTTTCCCCATTATCTCAGAAGTGCAAAAAATGAGATAGGCCTTATTAGAAACACCATGACGATTTTAGTTGTAGGCCATAAAGCAGCTATTGTAGAATCAATAGGCTCCATAGCTTACTAAAGAGATTATTATACAGTGGAACTTCCCAATAACGACATCGCTCGGGACCGTAAAATTATGTCGTTATTCGGAAATGTCGTTACTAA
>JAUKPP010258331.1:0-12071 GCA_032273245.1 Phyllaplysia taylori
TTGTAATGTTGCATTTGAGCATACTATGTCACATTTGAACCTGCTATGTTCACATTTGACCGGAAAAAACTATATAATTAAATTTCAATGTGTAAATTTTCTACATAGCTAAGTCATTGGTGAAAAGCGCTTAGAGCTGATTCCCGTATGGGGTGTAGCGTTATGTAAATCCATTGTGTTACTATTTTTATTACGATAATTATTTATAGTATTAAAACTATCGTTATTATTATTGTCATTGTTATTATCATTACTGTTATTATTATTATTACTTTATTTTATTATTTAAAAAAAAAAAAATTACATTATTTTAAAAAAATTATTTTTCTTATTGTTGCTATCATAATTATTCGTATCAAAAATATTTAGAACAATATTTTTTAGAAAGTCTAAATTTCCAGCGCAATGTAGTACAGGTGCGCGTGACAAACAAGCTTTCTGCTCGAACGTTCTAGTGGCCCTATGTAACGTTGTTGAGAGAATTGAAGAGAGAAAAAAATGACAACCTCGAAACCTCAATAGAACTATTTAGAACGACAGGAGAACGCTACAATGCTTCAATCGCGGTGTAATTTCCAAAACTTTAAGCTCAGAACAAAAGTTACAGGAAAGTCCCACTAAAGAACAACCCGCAATAGATATTTACAAAATACAAAAATGCGACCTTTCTCATTATGTCTTATTTGGCCATTCCGATCGGCTCATTGGTTCGAGTTAGTTAGTTTAAAGTTAGTTGTTTATAGGGGCGCCAGCGTCTTTGTTTTAGCAAATTTCCCACCTCTCTAATGATTTCTTGTTTGGATAATCAGACCAGCAGATTGCACGGACGGCTAATAGCAATATAATAATGAAAGTGATATAATAATAAATATAAATATAATAATATAATAGTGAAAGCGAAAATAAAGTGAAAATAAATATAATATAATAATATAATAGTGAAAGCGACAACGTTTCTACGTGCGCCAATTAAAGTATGCCCTCGCTTAGACGCACAATGGTGGCACAAAGTGTAAATCAATAAAAGAGTATTTAAATCAGATCTAGATAATGTATTGTAGGATAAAAAAAAAAGAAAAAAGGCTGTGTTTCATGATTAGATGACGGCAATACACTGACTAGTTTTTGCGGTCCACTTTCCTGTCATTGGGTACGAATCGGAATAAAAATAAGACACATCCGATACAAATTTCCCCTTCAATTCCTTATCTGCAAAACTGATTTGGTTTGATTTGTATTCAATGAGTCTTTTTCCTTTTTTTTATATTTACGACATCAACTTGGCGAGATTGTTTTTGTTTTTTCTCCGATGGTTATATCATTTAGAACTTGCGTTTGTTAACCTTCATAAACTGAGAACGAAAGAAAGAAAGAAAGAAGGAGAGAGAGAGAGAGAGAGAGAGAGAGAGAGAGAGAGAAAGAGAGAGAGAAGGAAGCAGGGGGATAGAGGGAACGAGAGCAAAGAAAAATGACGTTTTCTTTCTTCTTATCATACTTGAAAATACTTGACAGAATTTTAAGAAAGAAACGGATTTGTTGTGGTTTATTTTATTTTTTAAAATCTATAATAGGCTATATCATAATATGTCACCCTTTCGGCTGCGACTACTTTGATGCCACTCACCCTTTCCTCTACTCCACTAGCGAAACTAATGCACCCTAAATGTCAACCTTACAAATGTCTAATTAGATAATACAGGGTGTTTTTTTTTTTATATTGATCGATTCTAAGTTGGAATAACTTAAAGACGGTAAGAGATAGAACCATTCTGTTTTCTACCGATTAATCCTCATTCATTTAAGTTATTTTCTGGTACAAAATCATCCAATTTTATGAACACACTGTGCAACAGTTCCAGTTTGCTTGAGCAGGCCCCGATTTTTAGCGTGCAGAAATGACGCTAATCTGCCATTTACCATGCGCGTCTTGTGCGTTTACAAAGGAGATCGCGCGCCTGCAATTCTGAGAAAATTTCAACTGAGCACAGCAAGAAAAGTACAACCCAAAACTCAATCAGAACTTGGTATCAAAATTTGGTAGAGATGGGTACTGTGAATAGCTATAACAACAAAGATAGCAAGAACTGAATATGCGACTTGCTTTGTGCCCGGTCAATTGAAAAAGACAACTTCATTTTGAGACTCCTAGAAACATCCATCTCTTTCTAACTTCAAAGAAAAAAATTCAGATTTTGTTTTCGTAAAATATGAAGCAAGAGCTTGTTAGAGATTAGTCCTTTTGGAAAAACAGTTTCAATCATCTTTTTATTGCTTTACAATGGTTCGTAGCAGTCTTTCTCTTTGGTATGCCAGTGCGCTGTTTTGACGCCATGGCCTAAAAAGGGCTTTGTTCGGCTAACTCCATTTTAAAATGCCTTCTCTATCAACATAATCTTATTAAGTATTCCAGAAAAAACTTACATGGACAGTGAATGATGTGCAAAAAAACGTTTACTTTTATCTCTTACCGTTTTCGAGTTATTCAAGTTTAGAATCGATCGATATAAAAAAAACCCACCCTGTATATCTTTAAGTTCCCTGCTGCTCTAATTTTCTACAACCTTCTTGTGATCCCTCTTTTGTTCATACGCCTCGAACATCCACACTCAAATTTTTAATCGTCACTGAGCTGAAAACGGTGATGGTGAACCAAAGACAAGACACTGTATCTTTTGACCATGTTATCCCAGGACAAAGATCTCTTTTGCCGGTAGCAATTATAAAGAAGCTATGCTGGGTAGATCAGCAAAAACGTGGTAAAGAAATAAAATAAAAGATAAGTGAGCAAATTTGTATTGCAATTATTCCCTTATTTTTTGCAGTCCAAGTCATAGTAATAAAGGGCAGGGCCTGATGTTTATGTATTGACACAAAAATTCTTCAATCAGAAATCTTCGCTAATCAGATAGTTCGCACTGAGATAATTAATAGGATGCGCTGTCTTTAATCTGAAATATCTCAGTTAAATACTTGAGCAAATACTTACACGATCGACTTTGGATTGGTAGGAAATTGCTGTTTGTAATTTGTTAGAAACGATGGTGCTGTTGATCGAATTTCTCATAGACCACCTCACACACGGGTAATTGTTAGAAGTAACTGATTTATTGAGGCGCCAGCTTAGTTTCTACTGTTTTAGCCTCACATAATGCTAAGAGTAAGAGTTTTAATTGGGCTATTATATACAACAGGCTGGATAATCAAGCATAATTTATTCAGCCAGTTTCAGTGTTTGAATTAGAAGCCTTGAGTTGTTTATGATAGTGTATTATGACCTTTTCTGATCTTTCTACACTCATTTTGATTGACGCAATCTCTTATAACATGCAAAACACCAAGTGTCAATCGATGTCATTTTTCCGGAGAAACGGCAAGTTGCTATCTTCTTGTGGCGCATTTTTACAATAATTTGTTTGTTCAAAGGGTACAAAATATAAACTCAGTATGGGAGAATGGGAACGCATTTACAAAAAATAAGTATTCAAATCATTCTACTTCGCGTGGGCATAAAAACTTGACAACACAATTTTTAATTTTTGGGGTCGATTCAGAGAGCTCTGGGGCTAAAATGGCTGAGGCTGGCGTCTCTATAAATAACCCATTCCTTACTACTACTACAAAGAGAGTACTTGTACCAATAATAAGATGATACCAATGGGAATAAACTTTATATAACTATCCGTTGTAACAGCTCGGGACCAGGCCATTGTGTTGCGAAAACTTCTATCTACATTCGCAATCTGCTACTCATACAGCCATCAATTACTTGCAGCAACAACCCCCACACACCCCGCATTAGAGAAAAATTATGTTTAGCTACCTAAAATCAAATATCATCATTCCCTTTTATATTCTTGTAGTGAAAAAGTCATGCCACACTGATTCACCAAATGACATTAAATTTGGCGTAATGATGTATCAACATATTTGCGGTTGAGGAGTAGTTTAAAAATGGCCGCCTCGTTGCGAACCCGTGAAAACACCATTCTGTTATTGAATTTCTTCTTTTAGAGGGCAAAAACCCGAACAACAATCATTAAAAGCCTAGAAATTATGTTTACAAAGAGCATACCGTTCAATCTGAAAGTCTATGTTGAGACATTGAAAAGGCTTAGGGCAAGAATTCGACGTGTTAGCCAAACCATGATATTTACGCGCCCTCGCACCACTGCTCACATAAGAGAGATAATCGATCATTTTAGGTGGACTATCCTGAGTTTGTACTTTGTCTTGGCACGCTGATCCCTTTGCAGCGGTTCAACATTTGCGTTATCCCCTGCCTGGTTTCAAGATCTTTATCTTCCCTTCAGCCCTATTGAAATCCAAAGTCTGACAGCCGGCTACCCTCATAACTGCTTTGAGCGTATCACAGGCTTGATCACGGCATTTGTGGCGTCCGAGCGTTGTCTCTGTGTGGTTGTTCCGCTTAAAGTCAAGTCCATCATCACCACCACAAGAGTTGCTATCAGTATCATCTTCAAATTAACCGTTTTTCTCGCTTTCTTTGCTCGCATGGCATGCTGCCCGTACACACCACAGCTTACAACGACTGGAAGTTCTACCCTCAACACAACAGGTCCCTTATTGGAATCGTGTGCACCGAACACAAAACCTCTGTTCTCGGAGTTTCACTTTTTGTCACAGATTTCTTCGGCCCTTCAACGTCCTTCGCCATTGTGATAATCTGTACAGTAATCATGAGCTACCAGCTACTAAAAAAAGCAAAATGGCGGAATGATACCTAAGGTCAGGCAATTGTTTCCGGTGAAATTCCTGGGAAGGAAAAGAGAGTAATCTTCATAGCAACGACTATTTCCGTTCTATTTATCACATGTTTCACACCAATGACAGCCTTGCTGGCCGCCAGAGCTCTTGTCCCAGACGTGAACATCATTGGACGATACGCCAACCGGAACTGGCCTGTTGTGTCGTTTGGTTTCCTCTTGGAAGCTGTCAACTCCAGCGCCACACATCACAATCTACTACACCATGGGCAGCAAGTACAGGGAGACATTCAAGGCGGTGTTTGCCTGCTGCTGGCCCTCACAGTGAATTACGCAAACTCCTGTCAAAATTGTATTGTTTGATTGAAGTTTCACTGCACTATCAACACCGCAATGTCATAATCTCTATTTTTTAAAAAGTCAGAATTTGCTTATTAAGGAGGAGCGTCCACTGAACTGTTTTGTTAGTTGCAGACCAAGCTAATATGTATATATCATATATAGATGAGCCTGGCCTGCAACTGACAAAACAGGTCAGTGGACGCTCCGCCTAATAGAGGCGCCAGCTCTTCTGTTGTTTCTGTCGTTCGGATTATCTGCATTTTCTTTTCTTCTGGGATGATTTTTGTAGCTTTCTACAGGATCGAAGCAGCCCGTCTCTTAAATGCCCTTATAGTGTTCTTGGGGACGTAAAACTTGTAACCAAGCGAAATACAAACTGTAGCTCGATCTAATTTCTACTATATCGAAGATCAACTCAGAACTCACCAGTCTCGTCTCATGAACAGCCCTATAGTGTTGCCCCGGACGATGTAATGGCAAAACCAAACAGCCAAAGCGTTGATGAAATGCAGTAAAAGTATAAAATAATAAATAGAGAACAGGCAATAACCCTGAAAATGAATTAATCATCACAGATTACTTTATTTCCAATTTTGTAAATATATCAGTATGTAAGAAAGTTATAAAGAAATCAACGATGCATTATATATTCAGACATTATGCTAATGTTACCAACTTGTAGAAAAGCCCTACAACCCGGCGTACATGCCGAAGAACACCAGCAGGACTTAACAAGATTAATCAATGCCTACTGTAAAACAAGACAAAACCCCACCTGATTCCGAGTTTACAAAAACTGTGGAACGTTTTGATTTTAATTATATCAAAATAATTTCTTAATTGATTTCATAATATCTATCTGGAGATAATAGTGCTGACAACTCAAGAGTCTTGTCTGGTTTACAGCACTGGACACATAATGAACCAAGAGTGTTCAATTGTTAGATAGATTAGGAGAAGGTCATTAAAACACGTACAGAGAAATAAAGTGTGCCTACTTAATCTACCAGAGTGTAACTGTTTTAATTATCTATTAAAGTCCCCACTACAGCAGTAAAACCATCCAGGGCAATCTCACATTTGTGACTTTGTCTCCCATGCATGTATAATGTCACGCCTACAATATTATTCACTTGGTAGCACAGCGGTATACATTTAATTCTGCCTGAAATCTGATAAACCAATCTAACTATGACAAAAAATATTAGACTTTGAGGGTGTCTTTAGCAATAATTACGGACAATACCAAGATTGTCTAAATTGAACGGCAGATCAGCAAGATCAAAAAGGAAGAAAAATATTTGTAGAAATCCTTGAAAAGTCCATGCCCGTTTATTTAGGGATGGGAAGGCACTGGGTAGCATGACTGAAGGAGTCTACAACTAAAAGCGCCTGGAGCCCAATACTGGAGGGGGTGCTATACAAATCTACTCCTTATTATAAATCTTGACATAATGTATCTAAAAATGCAGGTACGAAATTATTACAAACACAACTCTAAATGAAACAAGCAGGTAAGACAAATTAGGAGATCACTATTGTTAATGCTGTTGAAGAATCTGCTGAGAAATGACAGGCCCAGGTGAGGGTTAGAAGAACCTATCGGCTATCACAAGGAGAAATAGGTCGGGTCTATTGTGTATAAAACGCATGTACAGCATTGAGAAATGGCACACATGGAAAATAGTACATTGATTTGAAACAGTATATCGATACAAATCTATAAAATATAATATCACAGCCAGATCATTTTATGTTTGCAACTTGAAAACAAAATTCCATGGTATACCGGTAGTCAAAAATGAATGAAAAGAACAAATACCATTTTGATTGCCTATCTGGTGAGATGAAAATAAATTGTACCATACTGCAACCTCCCATACTATTAAACAAGCATATTAAGTGCCATCTTAAATTTTCTAGCTTAGTATCAATTTATGCTGTTTTGAGAGAATGGTAGCTGCCTTGCTGTTTTGAGAGAATGGTAGCTGCCTTCCAACGTCTGATAGCTGTAGTAGATTGCAACCTACATTATAGCTGCACGAGTGTAAAAAGAATGTCATAAAGATGAGTTATTGACTTGGCTAAATTGCTTGTATCAATCAATAGAAAAAAGGCACAAACAGGCGCAAGTTTTCTGAAGGGTGAAAGATCTCCCCTTAATAAGCTCAAGGTGGGTAAAGCGTCGCTCATTATAATTAATCATTAATTGATCTCACGAGAAGAACTGTGGTGACAAGATACGCAGCAAGAGGTCAGAAAAGCCAAAACAGCCGGGGCCTCTATAAATAACAAACTCAGAACTAACTGATGTAATGAAACGTTGCAAATCAGTTCATGGGTCGGGGAAAATCTTGTAAAACGATCCTGACAAAATCCACCATTATTTTGACAATAGAAAGATTTCATGATACCACTAAGCTCAGTGTATACTCAGGCGTGAACTCAAACAAGCTGTAGATATTTCTTTGTTCGTTTTAAAGTGAAGCAACATTTTCTGTACAAGTGTAAAAATCTATTTTCTGTAGGCCTAATGATCCTTGCTATCAAGGCATTAGTAACAGCTTGTTAGAGTTTCCATTCCAACCCCTTCAGAACGTCAAGTTTAGAACAAACGTTCTCATTAGGAGATCTAATCAAAGGCAATAAAATTAGAGCCAGTTTATAAGACAAGATTAGATAAGATCAGCGTTTATCGTCCAGTCACTGGCACACTGTATAATAAAACAAATTAATAGCACAACAGGTATATTATAGGTAGGCCCTACTGAGGATGCGTAGAATAGTGTAAACATCAGTTTCATATTAAGGCATACTTTCCCTTATTATTTGCTGCCAGCTTTGGAAAAAAGTATGGCACACAACAGACTTTATAAAGATATCATGATATTTTTACACATGTTCTGATTGAAAAAAACAAGTCATGCTTTTCTGATGAGCGCTGGAAATAGAAAAACAAGAGGACAGTAGCTATGAGCGGCGTGCCATTTCATAGTCACATGATAGTAGGCACAATTTGGTATTGCAATATTATACAAAGATAATATTCAATTGTCTATCTTGAGATCGTATTAAAAAGTAATACTTTCTATGGCACTCAAATGTTCACCAGCAACGTGATGAGATGGAAATGGTTGTTTTCTTTTCTAAAGCATCACTCCCAGAACGAAAGGAAATATTTCCAATGCATTATTATATAGACGAGTCAGTTACGTAAAATATTCTATCCTTCTAGAAATACAACAAATGATTCGACCGCATTGCTTTCAAATCAATAGCGCAAGCATTACATGTAGTCCATAATATTACAAGCAATAGTTTGACAGGCTAATATGAGTAGGGTTGTGGCTCATCAGTTCAGTTCAACATGCAGACATCCCTCGAAATCTGGCAGCTCTTTGCATGCAAGTCCGACCGCGAGATCCCGATCTTTCGACTTCTGTGGTCGATAGGTCGGTTTCACTTTCACTGTGACCGTTCTACTCTCTCCTGGTTGGAGATCTCTGTTGAGCAAACACGACGAGACATTTCAGTTTTAGACTGTGTGAACTGCATGGAATGCACAGACTCACGGAGTGTTAAAGTACTTAACTTGCTATGATACTCTTTGGGTACAGAGATGAATAATTAATTAATCTATGTTTAGCTACATGCCAGCAAAAAGAAAAGATCAAGATATTATAATGAAAAAGCACCGTAACAGCACCCAGTCACACACAATATTCAGCTTGACATTGCCTTGCGTCGCTAATCGAGTAATGTGTAACAGAAGTTCATAAAGCTTTACAACGCAAGAGCTGCCGTTGGTGCCTACAACAATCGCTCGAATACTCCTGTTTTATATTGATGAAAAGCGAAAGAACACGTAGTGGTCGTTGAAAAAAGAAGTACTGCATGGCAGACGCCGTATAAACAGATTTCTTAGTTTAGCAATAAAGATGCTATTTAGCCTGGAATGCTGCTACAGCCACTTTTTCAATAATTGAAATTGAAATGCAAGGCAGGGGCGTCGATGGCCGAGCGGTAGTGCGCCCGCCTACAGATAGGAAGGTCCCGGGTTCGAATCTGGGTAGGATCCCCGAGATTTTTTCGGAGTTTTGATGGCTCCGACCCCCGTCCTATCGAAGATGGACGTAAAATTCGGAGGTCCCGCCTCGTAAATGACCTTACAAAGTTGCATGGGGCGTTAATCCAAAACCAAACCAAACCGAAATGCAAGATTCAGAACTTGCACAGTTATCTCATACCTTTTAGAACTCAGTCTACATTGTAAAATCCGCACTCACCCCATGGATTTAACGTAAGCCTCGTCCTGGCTTTCAAAGTTTGGGTCATCCGGAAGTACACTTCCCTCCAGACGCAGCTCACATCCGGTCATAGCACGGTCCTTCAGAGGGTTCTTGAAGGATACCTGGACCTCAAACGGCTCAGAGGAATTGACCCTGCCCTTGGGACCCTGTCGGAGTTTAAGGTAATATAGAATTCAGTGCTGGTTAGTTGTTTGGTAAATGTTTTCTGTACGGTACTTTTGAGAACGTAAAATCATTACAGTGCAAGAAAGTAAATGCTGAACATGACAGTAATAATCCATAATAATAATATAAGGAAGTAGATAGAGCAACACAGGAATACAGGGTATCTGTCTGTTTGGCTGTCTGTCTGCTTGTATGTCTGCCCATCTATTTGCGTGTTTATCTTTTTGCTTGTCCGTATGTTTGTAAATTGCCATGCATTTTCATCAACATATTACTCGAGCACAGCAGCGGCCCAAAACACAATTGTGTGCTGACGCATGAAAGCTCTAATTGGCTTGTTGTTTTCCCCGCAGTTTATCTAATGAAGAAGATTATAAACTATTAATTATTCTGTACTTGCATGCATTGCAACTGATTGTGTACTACCATTGTAAAGCAAATATTCCTAATTGATACGAAATAGAGGTGTCTCTTTTCTTACATCTTGTTCTTAAGCATCCACTGTTTTTCCTATCCAAATAATGAGGGTATCGAAACTATTACTATTGCCATGGCACACCTTAAACTCTACTGATCTGAAAGTTGTGTGTGTGTGTGGGGGGGGGGGGGGAATGGAGGGGGGTGGGGGACACACTCGCTGATCGCATCCCCCTCCCCTTACATATGTTTTCTATAGGGGCCCTAATCCAGCCACCATGTCCCGCCCGGCACTGAAGGCTAGAGGGCCAAGCATCATTCTTCATCTCTCCTCAAGTTATATCCACGGACTTTTCTCCGCGGTTTAGTACTTTTCTGTGCAAACTTTTCATGATATGGAGTGTTAAGAGGCAGAATGTGGGCTGTGGTCAAGGTTCCCTGGCTAAAGGTAAGGTAGAATCCACTGGATTCTGTTGTGTAACACTTAGGCTCTTTGCCTTACACGCAGAAGACATGCGTCCCAGGCTCATGTTTAACATTTTGATGTAGTAGGCCTACATCCCTATTTTCTCCTTGGATAGTGTCCCTTTCAAACAAGGTTGGACAGACAGGATGGGCGCAACCGGTCTCATATATGACCCAACGCTGTTGTAAGAGACGTAAAGCCAAAACCAAACCAAACCAAAGCAGTAGAAACTACCCATGGCAGTCCTAGTATAACAAGGATACCTGGTTTGGTTCGGATTTTGTTTAATGCCCCATCAACACTGTAAGGTTATCTACGGGGCGGGTCTTCGAATTTTACGTCCATTCCGATAGGATGAGTGTCGAAGCCACGAAAACTCCGAAAAATCCAGGTGAACCTCCCCGGTTTCGAACCCGGGACCTCCTCATCCGTAGGCAAGCTCTTTACCTATCACGTAGAGGACGAGTGGACTATCCCCACGTTAGGCGAACATGTCCGTCTCTTCAGTACGACACTGTGTCCATCCATCTCACCCCGGGTTGACCTTGACAGGCAGGGGCGGACAGCTCCCCTTTAAAGAGACCTTACAGTGCTTCAAGAGGCTTAAATAAACAACAAAAGAAGGGACTTTGCTATCATGTAATACAGTACAACAGAACCCGCATATCTCGACGTCTGTTATCTCGACATTTGGTTTAAGTCGACAAGATTTGAAATTCCCAATTTTTTCTAATTTTTTCTTTTACTATATCAAAATCATTTAAGTTGGCATCCTAATTACTCGACGTGAGTTCAATACTCCCCGCAATGTCGACTTTCTTTTTACTCGACGTGATTTCAATAGTCCCAGTAATATCGACTTATGCGAAGTCTACTGTATCAGCTTTCTACTTAGGTTCTTTACCTTGACCTCCACATCTGGGTGTTCAACATCGATGTCCTCCGAGGTGAAGACAGGTTCGCCAAAGCCTCTCACATTAGCGAGCGCCAACACTCGCAGGGAGAGCGCCTCGTCACACAGGCGGAGATAGTCTTTAGCAGCCACATCCATCTCGTACGTCTGGGCTGAAAAAGTTAGTAGGACAAGTTGTAGATGAGAGGAAAAATTAAATGTTATTGACTTGTTGGGTAGATTTCGTGTTTGTTTAGCTGCTTGTCTTACCCCCCCCCCCTCCCCCATCCTCACGCCCGTTTTCTCCTCCTCCCGCCCCATTCCCTCCTGGTGAGTCCAAGTTATGATCAAATGTCTAAATCGTAAAATGCATACTTTTCCTGGTTTGGGAGACTTTCGACTGGAAGATATATATATATAAATCTATATATATATTTTAGAAGATGGGGGTGAATGTGTCACCCTACAGACTAAACTATGCAAGCTACAAACTTAAAAAAATTTACGTAGTTGGCATTTGCTACCAGGACGATGAAGTTTATCATTAGAAATGCTTTAGTGGAAGCATGTATTTTTAAAAAATAATAAATTGCATTGCTATATAACGCCTGTATTTTACCCTGTTTGCTTCGTTTCATCTAGCATTCCACCATTTTAATAGTTCGACACGAGTGCGGATCGCAACTTCCCCGCACGCCCTGACGTGAACTCAAAACACTCATGAGTTCATGCAACCTTTTTTCTTATTTACATGG
>JAUKPP010258342.1:0-12071 GCA_032273245.1 Phyllaplysia taylori
CCCCCGCCTGTCCTGTCTCCAGATACCACCTCTGCCACATGGACGGCCTGACCCTCCATCTCCACCTGAAGCAGCTCGAGATCCTCGTCTCTCACAGCACCATGCTCCTGTCCAGCCGGCAGATCTACAACCAGCTGAGCAACGTGACGTGCCGGCGTCACTCGGACTGTTACCTCACGTCGCAGTGTCAGACGTCGTGCGACTACCAGTCAGGGCGGTGCACCGATGCTCTCGTGCGGCCAACCCTGTCGTCTGTCTGCGAGATCTTGGAGGAGTATCTCTTGTTTGACGCCCCGAAACAGATCAAGCTCAACTTGACCCGCCTCGTCCGGCGGTGCATGACTCTGGGACAACGCACATCATCGATTGTTACACATTCCGTTTTGCTGATTGACTTGAAGAATGTCATATGGAGTTTCATACAGTATGCAGTCACGAAATGATAGGACTTGTGGAGTTTTATACGGTATGCAGTCAAGAAATGAGAAATGTCGTCTGAGTAACACCTATACAGAAGTTGTTCAGTTTGTGACAATGAATATTGACTTTTTAATGTGAAGTCATCATGTTCTATCGTATATTTTACCTACCGTACACGCACGTGTCAGGTGCTTGGGGTTGCCAGACATTGCAGCATTCGGGCGTGGTCCTGTGTACCCGTGTCGTGCATGTCAAGATGTGACCCCGTGTTCCCATCTAGCGCGCATCTGTGTGTGATTTATGTTTGTGTTGCAACAGGATGAAATCAGGCGCTCGGAAATTTTTTAGCGTTTTGAGTTATTGGTTTCATGTTTAGCCTTGAAAATACCTCTTGCTACCTGTGAAGAAATAATCAGTTTATTTTGTATTGAAGTCCAGATACTTGCAGTTTTGATTATGTAAGAGTCACTCACTATCAGAAGGAAAATTAAGGAGAAAACGGTAATTAACGTTTCACGGCTTTGAAAATGGCGCTCTTTTTCTTTTAGTATACTGCATCATGAAATATATTTCTAAGTGAATATTATACAAGGTACTTGATCACAAAAACCATTCATGGTAAAATCTGCTTGAGACTCAGAAAAGGCTGATAACTCTGTTCCCCTTGTTTTGACGAGCGCCTGACTTCACGGAGATGCAACACAAATTTTAAATTTTATGCTTGTCCAATGATTCCATGTGGCCAAATATTGAAACCCTGGAATGATTCTAAAGGGTTTTTATGTCTCTCAATTTGCAAATACTGTGTGAAACGCAGAGTGAAGAAATTTATGTCATAGTCATTATTTAAAATTGTTATGATATTTATTATTGAATTCTGTTGACTTCACTGCCAGGTTCTGTCTCTCGGAGCGAAGTGAAGGTCATCTGTGGTGCCCTTGAGCCTGGGATCATGTGGATCAGTGACTACGCAATGCAGACTATGTTTGTCATGGGGAATTTTGTTATAAATTAAGAATTTTTCGTCTAATTTTTTCGGCTGTGATCTTTCCTGGTTATCGTCATGACAACTTGCCCATGAGACGGAGGTCAAGGCAGTGGAAAAATAAAATATGATTCAAGTGTTTATGTTCTGATAGGAAATTCATACTATACATATGATGGGTTTCACTTTGTGTGGAAGGAAGGTGAATTTCAGTTTCAGAAGTGAAATACTTTTGAGTGATGGCTAAGACAGCCGAAAAAGCTGGCAACAAGTAAATCTTTTTATTGCGTTTAGGGGGGGAAATAACTGTTGCCAAATTTGTGATAAGGAGAGATATGTGGATACATGTGCTATGTAAATGGCTGGTGTGTCTAGTCAAAGTGAAAACAGCCTCGACTTGGAACTGTCGGGTCCTGGTAACCGGTGTAGAGTAAACTTTGTTGTTTGTTTTTCTCATTTTCTTTGTCTTTACTACAAATAGATTATAAAGCACATAGAGCCTGCTTTCGAACAAAGGACATGCGCTATACACGCTATATTGCTCATAAATGCAATCACCATTGTTAGTGTTACAACTATGTGTGTAAGAAGAGACATAAATATATAAGTTATATTGCCATGTGCTCAATACTAAAGATAAACTTAGAGGTGTAGAGCTTGGTAAAAGGTAAATCATATAGATACAGGCAGAAGTTTTGGAGGCCTTAGAAAAGTGTTGTTATTTGTATACATTTATCACTTAGTCAAGGCAATTCTGAATTGTGGTTTTTCAGATTATTCGCAACCATTCAGATTTTGGCCAATTTTTTAATGAGAAATTTGAAATATTTTATCAGCTGTTCTTGCCTCTATCTCCAAATGAGCCAACATTTTTTTATGCATGATTTCAAGAGAATGTGACTGCCAAATATTGTAGGCATTTGCTATCATCCTTGTGGCTTAGGGAAACAAATGATTAGGAAAGCATGCCTTTCATGCGAAAAAACAGCCAAATTAACCTGTGCAAAATCACCGAACATTGGAATGTATGCAAATCTTTATAAAAAGTGTGTTCTTTTACATTACCAGCCATGTTGTCAGTGGATATCGAAGATCCAACAAAGTTTCCCCTTCATTAGCTAATGACAGTAATTAATCATATCTATATAGTGCTCTATTCCATACGACTATAAGCTCTGAACGCTTCACACCAAAGACTTAACAACTATGTAACTTTACACACACACAGGTAAATATGTCATCTATACACAAGGTAAAACACCTGGCCACACAAGGAAGATCTTGCTCAACCATACATTGATTAGATGAGGTATAAAGGGACGGATAGCAAGACTCGTTCAAACACACTTATACACTCTCATTGCTGTCAGGTGATTCATGGCCACCATGGTATCTGCACCTTCACCTCTACTTCTGTCAAGGAACTGACCTTTGTCTTTTCTTCATTGCATATAATGGTGTTGTATGACCCTTGCAGGCAACCGGCGCTGTGGTGTAATGGTTAGGCTCTTTGCCTGTCATGCGGAAGATTCGAGTGCGATCTCACGTGCAGACGATGAGCGTTTTTTACAGCTAGGATTAAATAGAGATTTCTCTCTGCCCGAGTTGGCCCTGGCAAGCAGGGTCGAAGTAGCCTGTCTCTTAAATGACTTTACAGTGTTGGAGGAAACTTAAAACTGGTAATCTAACTTAACTACCCTGGCAGGCAATTCAAGTTATCTTCAATCTTAGCTCACTTTAGTTACATCGAACAATGAAAAAAACAAAAACAACCTAAAGAGCTCTTGTGAATTGTCTGCAAACTTTCCTGGTTGCGTCCAACCCGTTGTCTGACCTCTGCGTCTCACGGGGTTGGCCCTTGTCTTCCCGCCAGTGAGGAAGTTCTGTGGTGATGTCACAGTATGACCCCTTGTTGACCCCTTATCTCCCCCAGTTGTTGTTGTTATTGACAAGTTGTTTTTTCTCTCCAGTCATCGACAGTTGTTGGTTTGTTTCTCAATGCCAGTATGACAATATCAGGAAGGGAACCCTAGTCCTCTGCTTCAGTGTTAAGACAGGATGATGGTGTGTGTGTGCACCTCTGTTTGTCTTCTTGTTTTTGCAAGTGTTGTCGTTGTTGTTGATGGGACAAATATGTGATGATTGTTTTCAGAAGTTGTCCTCAATACTTTCTTTACTGCTCCCATATGGAGTGGTTGGAACATGAAGCTTGTCTGATAGAAAAAAATCCAAATTGACATTGTAAAAAAATAAGAAAAATATTATCAGAGATCTCAGCTTTTTAGAAAGTTGAGATAGGAAATGATAATGCATGACAGTGATAAATGTCTGACTTCTTCTCTTGTTTCTATTTTCAAATAGAATATTTATCTATGGTGGCAATATTTTTTTTTGTTCAGCTTCAAAGTCCTATTATTTTGTTAGTACATGGCTTTTTTATGTAACTTTGTCATGGAAGCGAACATACTTGGTTCCTTCTCTGTTGTCACGTTCACCCCTTCTTGCTGAACTAGTGGTTCTGAACCGTTGATAACCTACTTATACTAACCCATTACGCTTCATGCATGCATTCACTGAACTCTTCAAAAGTGGAAATATGGAAAACGGCTGTCTCAGTTGCACACAGTGTGCGTGTTTCATTACCTCCATCTGACCCATGAGATTTGATTCGCAAAACCTTATGGGTTTGGAATGACCCTAACAAGAGAACCACTGGTCTAGTCATTAAATGTTGGACGGGTCAACAGCTTTTGTTTCAGTCCTGTGTGAGCTTTTTAACTTTCCTGTGCCATTTGTTTAACTCTTTCATCTTGAACATCCGTAGCTGTGTGCATAAGTTTGCAATCCTGTGCTTATAATTTTTTTAAAGTTTTCTGCAATACTTTGGTTGATCTTGTACATTTTTGTGTGGGTCTACGCAATTTCTGCACTGTCTTTTTACTTGCTGTCAATGCAGATCTATACCTTTATGCTTTTATTATTACTTTCCCCACTTCATCTTTTTACTTGCTGTCAATGTAAATCTTCACCTTTATGCTTTAATTATTACTTACTTTCACAACTTCAGCAATCTTAATTTGTCAGTGTGAAGTTGATATTTTTTTCAGATCTATTGCCTGCTGTGCGAAATTTGTCTTTTCAGATGCTCTGCCTGTTGCGTGGACTTGAGTCGTACCGTATTTCTTGAAAATGTGTTACATCTCGTGGGCGGATGGCCCAGTCTCTGTGGTGTTGTCCAGTCCGTTAAAACTGAATGTGTTTTGTTTTGTTTTGTTTTTTCCCAAAAACTGAATGTGTTAATTTGTCTTCGCTCAGGTCTGACTCCGGTTGTTTAAATTTCTAGTCTTGCCCTTGATCCAAAGAGGCACCCTACTCTGCAGGCGACAAAGTGAAAATGTCGATAATGATCTATATGATGTACACATACTTTTGTAGTTTAGTTTCTTTCTTAAATAGCCTACAGCAATTTTTTTCTGCTCTTGGTGGAGCAGTCATGAAACTTTGTTGAGCGTTCTATTACTGTTATCAATATCATTATTATTATTATCACAGACATTATAAAAATCAACTTCTTCCAAATTTCGTAAGTTTTTGCCTAAGCTTGTCACAACGCTCAGTACCATAGACGAAAAGAATGGCAGATATTCTGATGCTACCTAGACTTGCTATAAGCCTGTGTGTCTGTCTGTGTGTTTGCATGTGTGCATGTTCTACTGTTATGATACATATTACCAGAGAGTGGTTTCACCTGCGTCTGTGGTGTAGTGGTTAAGCTCTTCATCCATCATGTGGAACACCTGAGTTTGATCCCATGTACAGACGATTTTGTTTTTCTGCTGGGATTTGTCCCTCTCAGCCCAGGTTGCTCCTAACATACAGGTTTGAAGTGGCCCATCTCTTAAATAACCTTACAGTGTTGCAAGGGATGTAAAACTGGTATCAAACCAAAAAGTCAGGTTCCTGTTTGTATTGATATCTTTCTTCTCGCTCAAATGTCTGAGAAGAAGTTTCTTTCTGTTGTCTGGTTTGTGCAATGTCAGAACTTCACGAAGAAAATCTTTGCATTTTCATCACGCCCGCTTGTCAGCTTTGTCTCAGGATTTGTCCAATGTTTGTCCAACAACTGTGTTTGCACCTGTGTCCGCGGTGTGGTGGTCAGGCTCTTTGTCTATCATGAAGAGGACGTAAGTTTGAGGTCCATAAGGGACTATTTGCATAGTCCTGGTGGAAGGCTGTCTCATGAGGAAACGTTTTAGAATCATTGGTCCTGACGGAAGTGATATACGTATATTGATTAATGAGGTAAAAAAATAATGCCCTAGTCGTTACTTGTCTTGTGAAATCAACTTTCCTCTTGTGATGAATTTGCGTTGTGGCCACTTGTCGTTCAAAGGGCCTCTTTTTCAAAAGGACATTTTTACGAGTTAACTTGCAATAAAAAGTGTGAACTCTGAAAAGGTGGTTGTGTGTAATGGTTACTATTTCATTGCTAAAAGAAAAGTGCATACTTCAAAAAACCATCGTAAGTAATGGTTATATTTGACATAGATATGTTATTTTAAAAGTTTTTCTCGTCAAATGATTCATCTAGTCTTCTTACTTATAATTCTGTAACAATTTGAGGGTGAATTTTGTACCGTTTTATGACTTTTATATATATATCTTTTTAATCTGCTTACTTGACTTTATCCTAAATTTTTGGTCTTCTATAATATATATATATCCAGTGTACTGTGTGTACTCAGAATGGTCATGTATTTTGTGTCGGTCGTATACGTATGATAGGCAGGTTGATTTTGCAAATTGAGATAGGGGACGGTTTATGTTTGTTGTATAGTGGCCAATTGGTTTAGCATTTGAGATGAATGGAGGGTTTGTGTTTCACGTATAGTAGTCGACTGATAAATTTTTAGCATTTGAGACGGACGAATGGTTTATGTTAGACGTATAATAGCCGATTGATTTAACATTTGAGATGGAGTATGGGTTGTGAATGATTGCAGGTTAGGGTTAGAGTTTAGGTGTGTCACTCTGTGTTTTATGGAGACATTCCCAACTACTCTGTGGATGGATTTTGAGATTTGACAAGGGATTTCTTGTTTGCGTGAGTGTGTGAGTGTGTTTATATGCATGCATCTGTCTAGATGTATGATCCACAATAGACATTCACATGGTATGTATGGGTTTTGAATGGCTTCTCCTACTATTTTTTTGTCTCCAACATTTCTTGCCACTCCATTAGTTTCTGTGAGCTCAGGAAATTGTTCCTCATAAGTGCAAGCCAATTTTTCCTTGGTTGTATCCCCAATCCCCCCCAGACCCTTCCCCCCACCCGCTGCCCCCCCCCCCCCCCCATCCTTTTGTTCTTCTGACAGTTCTTGTGACAACAATTCTTAGTGGGAGGTTGGCAGATGTCGGTTGAGCTGTGTGCAAGCTTTTCGATCGGTCCATTCCCTTGAACATTCCTGGTGCTTTTCTCAAATCTCAAATGCTAATTTTGCCTAGTGATCAAGAACATGATGAAGTTACCAGCTCCTCCTCTCATCGACGTCTGATGGTTTACTTTCCTACATCCTTTTTTTTCCCGCTGCTACCAGATTTCCTGGGCTTGTTTATGGTTGTGTAATGTGTCTGTGCATATGGGTATGTTTCCGTATTTTGATGTGTGCGAGTTTCAGTGAATGTGCAAAGTAATTCCATAATTTCCATTCTTTATTGCATGGTCTCATATCTGTTTGTTTGTGCTGATGAAATAATAGAAAAAGTTATGTTCTTTCATTACGTGTTGTACGTTACAATCTAACAGCATGGTGATCATCTCAGTCTGGCTGGCTTAGAAGTTGTGTTGTTATAGACGCACCAACTTCTCTTGCTGTTTTAGCCTAGTGTCTCGAAGGCAACAGTCAGCACCAGGCCAGCAGAATGTTCATGACATATGTCGCTTATGAATGTAGAACAAACTTTCTTTATGAACGGTTGTTCATTCTTATAGTGATCATACACATGTAGCCTACACACATGTTTACACTTTGATGTGTTTTGATTGCGATGGTAGAATCCAAGCAGATCGGGGCAGTACAATGAGAAAGAAGGAAAAGGGTTAGTGTTCGGTTTAAAATTGGGGTGTTACTCTAACCCTAAATTCTAACCCTTCTAACCCACACCCTAGCCCTTAGTCTGACTTCAACCCTAACCCTACATGTTGGTTGTGCTGATCTGCTTGGATCCGCCCAATTGCGGCACCTCTCCCCCTCTCTCTCCGCGCCTCCTACAATGTATTATCTCTCAAGATACTCACGTTGTCACTGCTCAGATTTTCGTCCTCACACAACTTCTTCCCTCCATCTCCAGTGTCCTTGTAGAGCAAATCTGTGACTCCTTCACTTCTCACTAGTCTACAAATGTCACAGATTCAATCTTCAAGAACATTGGTGATGGCCTGGAGTAGCCTTGAGGCGACGCGATGTTTGCAATATGTCTGTGTCTGCGTCTGTCGACCAAAGCAAACCGGTCTTCCAAACAAAGCATTTCTTTAAAGACGTTTTTATATTACAGAAATTCATGCATTTATATAATATCCTATCTCATCTGTCACTACATAGCCTATAGATTGCTAAAACAGTAGAAATGATAGTTATATTTCACACCAAAGAAACAGTGTATTGGAAATATTGTTATGATGTGTTCATTAGAAATACTTTGCTCATGTTTTTGCAAAGTGGTGAGTAATACAAAGATTTTAGTGCGCGATTCACCTCTTTTGTGAGCCACCATTGGGCGGTGTATGCGTTCATGCATACAGTTATATTCTCAGGCAGATGGGGGCGGAGGGATCTTATTTGATTTGTTATGTATGTCAAGTAAAATAGAGGGCTGAGAATCAACTGGTTTTACGTCAAGATTTGGTAATTTTTTAAACACTTTGTAGTCACTTAGCATGCGCAAGGCCTGAGAAGCCGGATCACGTCACAGCTGGCTGTGTGTGACTGATAGGGTTCTTTGTCCTTCTGCCTGTGTCATCTTTATCTTTATTCATCTTTATTTATCACCGGTGGGAAATTCATTTTGCAATGGTGTACACTCACATTCATATTCATACAAGCGATAATACATACATGTAATGATAAGTATGGACATAGATAACGCCATTCATACAAACCATGCATATACACACACCATTGCCGGTCGCCCCAGTGCAGCGCCCAAGAAGGTAGATCTCTTAACATTTTTAATCTGTAAAGAATAATCTGAATGAATAAAAACAATCTTTCCTTTATAATTTTGAAATGAAAATAGAATGGTTGGCAAACTTTGACCTCAATTTTCTCAGCTCACCATCAAGTGGACATAGAACCAGTTAATTCTCAGCCCGTGAAATGTTGTTTTTTGCTGTTTGTTATGGCTGTTTGTTATTGTTTGAACTTAAACTCAAAGAAATAAAGAGGATCGTCGGTTCAGAACTTCGTTGTGTACGCCAGATCTTAAACCCCATTTAGAGTGAGTGTGTGCGCGTGTATATTACTGCATTTATTTATGTGTGTCCATTATTGTTCATATTCTGAACTAACATTTCATTGATTCTCTGTGACATAGGCTGTGCTGAATACGTTGACAACTCGGGGTTTTTTGAAGTTTTTAAGTCACCTGAAAGAAACGCAATGTGTTTTGAGATTGTTTTTGTTAAAGTGAAATATTGGATTGCTTTGGGATTTTTCTGTGCATTTATTTCTAATTTGTGCAGTTTGAGAAAATACAGATAAGGTACCGTATATATTGTGTGCAATGCAATGATTTATGATAGATTTTTGTTTTTCTCTGTAAGACTTCACGTGAGCTTGAGTATTGTGATAACGTTTTGAGGTGTTTTATCTACAAATTATCATGAGGCTCAGATGTTGATTAAGTCATTGTAAGGACTATATTTTTAATTAGGTGGTCAACATAAAACTTCATTTTAGTTAGGTCATCTTAAGGCTTACATTTGACAAGATCATCTCAAGGCCTAGAATTGATCAGATTTCAATCAATAAAATCCTAAGATGCTGACAAGCAACCACCAGTTCTTATGGAATTCATTTTTATTTTGAAAGATTGAGGAGATCTGCTCCACCTTGTAGATACTCCTGTCCCCAAATATTTTAGTGTGTCAAAGATTTTGTCTCTTTTCCAACAGCCCTGAGGCTAAGTCTTGCCATGTGCAGAATAGTGTAAGATTTTCTTTTAGCTTTGGAATTTTGTGTTTGCCTGTTAGATCCTACGAGATGCAGTTGGGCGATGTTAGATATTTTGGTATTGCCCATTGAATTCCATTAGGGATGTGTATCCGCGGGACTTAGCCAACATTCAGGATTTTGTTGAGTTCCCAAATCAAGGAATCCTGAGAATTTCTCCATGAGGACGTAATATTTCATGTTATGGCATACAAAGTTCAGTCCTATACTCAGAATTTATGCTAGAAGCCACAGGGTTATTTTTATTGCTGTCAGTAAATTCAGGCTTGCAGATCTGCCCCCCCTGGAAAATGGAAAAACCCGCTGTTTTATGAGTTTGGAACAGCTCTGCTGAGGATGCTTGTATAAAAATAGTTTTATCACTTAGCAGCACCTTTGTGCTGAACGGAAAGACGTTCATGTTGTATGATCAGACCCTAGTTTGTTTTACTTGTACTTGTAGATGCACAGAGCCACAATTTGAGAGGAATCCGTTTGTCTGACGGTGAGGATAGATCTATCTCAGGACATGGAAACATCCAGAGGAATTATTGTTTGGTTCATTCCCTCTTGTATTTATCATCTCTTCACGTATATTTGTCACATATTGTGTTATGTTCTTTATGTGTATTCTAGTAGTATTTTATTAGTATGTGATACATATATTATATCTGGTCAGTTTTTCTTTTACCAACACCTTTCCCCCACCCTCTCTCTCTTTCTCTCTCTTATAAAAATACACACATACATATATGCACACACACACGCACACACATACATACGCACATGCACCCACACATACACATACATACACGTACACATACGCACACACACACATAGATACGCACGCACATACATACGCACACATACATACACACATACATACACACACACACACAGCACTCTGAGAAAGCCACAACTATGTAAACATGTAGTACAGTGTGTACTCTGTAGATGCTGGATAAGGAGATGAGTGGCTCTCCAACGGAGATGTTATTGTGAGGGATCCAATTGGATCTCCGTAGATGCTGCACAGTTCATGCCATGTACTGGTAGACTGTATCAGATAACAGATGAGTGACATTCCGTGCGTCTACAAGTGTGCCTGTTTGCTTGTGCGTATGTATTTATGTTTGACGTGCGTTCTATAGTAGGCTGACTATACATGTGTCTGGACATTTTGCAGGGATGTTGTTGGCAATCAGTTTCCATTTAAATTACAGCTTTCACTGTACACACACACACACACGTGTCCACACACAGACACATGCACACACACATACACATGAAAAAAATATATGCATGTAGTCAGAAGATAACAATTTTAGAAATAAAGCTTTTTGATTATCGCTCAGTAAACCACATTCACATGCAGATCATTCACGTACAGATCCCATCGAATCGGCAAAAAACTCTGATCTCTACTGGAATGATACCACACTATATTGTCATTTTTGTTCACTTCTTGAATCCACACACAAGATTTGCTGGCGAACAAGTCATTATGTGAAACCAGACTGACAGAGAGAGAGAAAGAAAGAGAATGACTCTGAATCAACCGGATGCAAAGAGAAGAGAGATCAATAATTGAGAAGGTGTGCAAAAGAGAGAGAGAGAAGGTGAAAAAGAAACCTATGTGTTTGCTTGTGTTTGTATGGGATGGGAGGTGAAAGTTAGATCAGGAAAATTTTTTGAGTGAATGACGAAATCTTTTTGAGGATGTGTTGGGTGCTACTGTATTGTTGGATTACTGATTTCATCCAAAGTGTGAGGGGTTTGTGTTCAAGTTCCTCTTGTTTACCAGCATGCCAGAAATTATTGTCCGCGATTACATGCTGTAGTGGAGGAAGTAAAAACATGAATAAATGAATAAATATCCCTTTAGATACAATGAATCTATCTCCTCTGAGTTTTGTTTTATGGCTTTTGTTTTATTGTTGTTGTTTGTTGGTTTTTTATAGGCCCTCTGCAACACTCATTTAGCGTGTGTATGTGTGTATGTTATCTATCTACCACATTACTTTTACTGTGTAGACAAATACGCCCAGTAACACCAATACTAACATTTTGGTGTCAACAAAATAGCAATATAGACATGAAATGAAAAATAGAGGGAGATAACTACGTGTGCTTGTTGTCAATCTCGATTTTCCTCAGTACATTCCCTTGATTAGTTTTTTCTCTCGTTGCATTTCTTTTCGTCTGTGGCGCAGCGCCTGATTTCTCGACCGACCTCCCAATCCATTGTTCAACTTAATTTCTATCCAGTTTTGCCGTCACATGTAGCCTAATTATTTGTCTGAAAACAGACAGCTTTAACGTTCAAATATTGTTCGGCATCAAGCGCCAATTTATATTGCGTAACGTGAGAGCAGGGCGTAATGTTTGGTTTGGTTACCAGTTTTACGTCCCCTGCAACACTGTAAGGTCATTTAAGAGACGGGCTACTTCGACCC
>JAUKPP010258364.1:0-12066 GCA_032273245.1 Phyllaplysia taylori
TAGATAGATAGATAGATAGATAGATAGATAGATAGATAGATAGATAGATAGATAGATAGAAGATAGATAGATAGATATATAAATAGATAGATAGATAGATAGATAGATAGATCAAACTTTGGGTGGTTATGTGGGCGGATAGATGGATGGATGGACAGACGACCGGATGATGGAGGTATAGATGGGTAGATAGGTGGATGGATGGGTGAGTATGGATGGACAAACGATCTTGACAAATAGGACGCAGGGTGGATGGATGAATGGATGAATAGATGGATAGACGCATAGTTGGATGGATTGATGGATGGATGGATAGATAGATAGATAGATGAATGGATGGATGAATAGATGGATAGATGGATGAATGGATAGATGAACAGGAATTAGTGAGTATATGGTAGATATAAAAGCTACCGCCGCCAAAAAGACACTTTCAGAAAATATTAAAAAAGAGCATAGCCTACAATCACACTTGGTGAAAACTGAATACTGCACGATTACATTAAGAATAAAAATAACCAGAGCAAAAGTAGCTGTTCTTTTTTAAGGCAATAAAATATAACAAACATTAGTGCAAAAACAAAATATACTTAAAATAGACAGCACCACAATTCGACACTCACATACCACTACGTTTAATGATTGTAAGGCTTCAACAATAATAAGCTTAAAACTCGAAGGACTGAGTATAGAACAATTTCAGATTCGGATAAATAGATGTAGCCTACCTTGTTAAGACCCGAAAAATAAGGAATCTTTGCTCTTCAAAATGTAAAATACAAGTAGCTACAAATTCGTTTCAAGCAAGGAAAACGGCGCAAAACGACGCTTTAATTAATGAACAAATACGTAATAGTTGGGCTCTTCGCCTACCGCGCAGATGTTGAGATTTCGAACCCTACTGATGCCTTCGAGATCATAGCACTGATTAGATGTTACGTCGTTCTCAGCACGGTTCGGCTCCCCGAAGCAGCCTTAATTTTAAATAGCATTACAGTGATACAAGAGGCATAAAAGCAAAACCAAAACAAGTCAAGGAAATCGAATCTATTATCCGGATTTCACTCACTTCGAACAATTTAATCATGGGACCACCAAATCGTGACTCTCTGAAAGTCAAAACTTTCTGTCTCGGCCGATCTGAACGCCATAACCTCATGTAGGGCGAGCTCAACTTACCCACGCTATTTGTTGATCCAAAGTTTGAGAGATAGCAGCGGAAAGAATCTAATTAAGACGATAGCATCACTGGGCCAGACCTTTTCCTTACTGGAGGGAGGACGAGTACTTATCTTAATCTGATCTGGTCGTGTTTATTGAACTGAGGTGAAGGGGGGGGGGGAGGCAGGGGGATGGGGGGGGGTGAAAGGATGATTGGGGAAATGGTCAATGGAAGAGAGGGAGAGACAGACAGAGTGAGAACAGGGAAAAGGGGTAGAGGGAGAGTGCAAGGAGAAGAGAGAGAGGGAGAGAAACATGTTAGAGTGGAAGATATAAAAGGAGGGTGACACAGAAGGAGAGAGAGAGAAAAGGATATTATAGTCGGATAGGCCTTTGCAGGGAGAAAGAAAGAGACAGAAAGTAGAGAAAGCAAGGAGAAGAGAGAGAAAAAAGAAAGAGTGAGAGATAAAGATTTGTAAGAAAGAATGAGGGTATAAAATATATAAAACAGAAAGAAAGAGAAACAAGTAAAAGAGAGAAAATGAGAGAGAGAGAGAGAGAAACAGATAAAACATAGATTGGAGAGGGAGAGAAAGATTGAGAGAGAGAGAGAGAGTTAAAAAATGAGAGAGAGATAAAAAAGAACAATGGGGAAGGTCATAAAAAATAAAAAGATTATGAAAGACAGAGGAAAAACAGGAAGAAACAGCGTGTGTGTGTGTGTGTGTGTGTGTGTGTGTGTGTGTGTGTGTGTGTGTGAGAGAGAGAGAGAGAGAGAGAGAGAGAGAGAGAGAGAGAGAGAGAGAGAGAGAGATTATGGGCTTGCTGGAGCTGCCTTAATGATGTTTAATGGTTTATGTATTAAGAGCTTTCAAAGAGCGGAGAAGTTAGAGAATTTTTTTAGAAAGCGCTTGAGTGAGTTCTTCAGCTTGTTTCAACATGGTTGAGCCATAGACATTCTCAGGTGTATGTGCTTATTTGTGTGTCTTCACAGGCGCGCAATTTGATGTGCAATAATACGCAGCACACACTCCTTGGAACTTGACACACAAGAGGGGAATAAGTGCATTTAGAAAGGGAAAAAGGGGGGAGGGGGTGTATTATTAGTATGGCTTGCATCTACATCCTTGAACATTGTTAATGCCTCTAGCATAATATTGATTTGAATGCAATTCTTTTACTCTTAAATGTTTACGTTTCTCTCGGTGAAGGAGTGAATATTGCTTCAAGACTTTGTGACTACTTTTTGTTCAATCGACTGGTAAATTCAATTTTTTTTTTTTACTTTATATCTAACAGTGCATCATAATTATGCACAATGCGTTCAAAAGGAAATCCTTTGGCATCAAAATAATTGTTTCATTTTTTGTTTTATAAGGCATGTAGCATACAGGATCATGGTATCCTGGAATCGCCATGCTTTTCCCATTGGTCTTCAAATCATGTTATTACACGTGCCTTTGCTAGTTTGATCTCATCAGAAAAGGCCGAGACAAAACACAGGTTGAAAGAGCTACATGGACCCTAAAGCGTACCTATGTGAAAACAAGAGACTAAAACAGCCAAGGAAGAAGATTCACGAAAACTGCTTTTACTACATTATTTTATTGTATCTTCTCATTAAGTGACTAATCTCATCCGTTCCTCATCTACCTTACCGGCGCTGTGGTATGATGGGTAAGCTCTTCGCCTATCATGCAGAAGGCCAGAGTACGATCACGTGTGAGGACAATCTGCTTTTTTCTGCTGGGACTTTTCCCTTCCAGCCCGGGTTGGCCCAGACAGGCATGTTCGAAGTAGCCAGTTTCTCAAATTGTCTTACAGTGTTGCATCGGACGTAAAACTGGTAACCAAACCAAACCAAATTATTTACCTTAATAGTTTTCTTAACAGCGTTTGTGCTTAAGAGAAATTATTGTTTGCCGTCTTTTCATCCGGAACAACGTTTGTGTTTCTGCCTGCCAACAGCTCACCTTTAACTTCAATAACAGCCCCGTAGTATACAAGCGAGTTATAGTTTATATCTAGTTTAGTCTACAGGTAAAACTGAGAAGCATCCGTGTTTTCCAATGGTAATAGTTCCCACTTGTCTCAATGGTATTTGGCATACGGAATAGTTATTAGCAGCACCTAATGTTGTCTTAAAAACACCATGTTTAACTGCTTTTGTCGGCTGTTATTCCATCCGGAAACATAAGTTTATCATCATCTGCTCGCTGTCATCACCTACAGACTAAAACAACCAAAGGCCGGCTCCCCTATAAATAACATACTCCTTAAACTGCTATAGATGCTAGCTGGTTCTCATTGAACTCAAACTTAGTAGATGTTTACAAATAGGAGCTGTTGAAGAAATTGTGGGTTATACGTGTTCCTCCTAGTGGTAATCCAGATACGTGTAGTGTATATACTGTTTTTATCCTCAGTTCCCCTGGAGCTTAGTGAGACATGCAGTTTTCTTTCGTATAATAACTTTTTAGCTTTATAATTGAAGGAATACTACTTATCTATGAGAATAAGTCTCTGTGAACTTCAAGACGCTAGCAGTTACAGGCTTTAGTTACAAGCTTGTCTCATGCAGAAAGAAAGACTAACCCAACTCTCAAAGCGACGCCTTGAAAAAATGATCCTGTCTGTGGAAAATGAGCTAGATGATATTACTCAAGATGACAGTTATTACCCGCGGGTCTATTTGGTGAGAAAGTAGTAATTATGGGTTTGAATTAGACTAAAAGTATGGCTTCGGCAAGTTTTGAGACTACTTTCTGTCCATGCTCCTTGTTAATTCATTCAAACAGACAAAGGCTTTATTCAAATTTCGCACCGCTTAATAGACGAGTCTCCATCTTTCGCCTCAGTCTGTCCGACTTCCGCGTGGTCGTGTCTGTACCAGATGGTTTTTCTCCGTTTTTAGGTTTTTAGCTATTTGTCTTTTTATTTGTGTTTCATACAAATCAGACGAATCCTTTTGCACTCCTTTGCATTGCACGGCGCTTTTTCCCCTGCCGTAACGACAGTACGATTTTGTTTATTATGTTGGCTTGCCTCGCGTTTCCTGGCTCAAATTTTATTCATGGCTCCGCTATTATGTCAGTAACAATTATAACCCCGTCTCTCTAGTCACGAAGATTTCTGATAAATGTTTCGAATAATCAGTTCCCGCCAAATTGATGAGATCTGCCTGCGCCAAAAGATCGATATTTCTGCCGGTAAACCATAGATCGCAATAGACTTGAGCCCAACGGAGTTATCACTCTCATCTAGACAGTGATGTTTCTGGGGCGAGATGGATGTTAACTAGGGATGGGGAAATCCGAATAGTAAGACAAATCAGTTTGAAATATCTATAAACGACATTAAACCATCATTTTTCTCACTTCTCGTCAAGAGTTGAGGTTTTCGCTAGCAGATTAATACGTCCATCGTTGATCTCCCCTCCTCTTCAGGAGATATTTTTAGCAACGTTTAGTTTGCAGCAGATCTACGTTTTTTCGCACGTTTACTCTAAACTCTCTTTTTTGTACACTTAACTTATTATCATTAATGGCATAGCTAACCATTCTTGGGTCGTAATTGTGATTCTTTAAAGTCTCTATTACGTCGATTTGAGACTTCGTTCAAGGCCTGGTGTTGTTGTTATTTTTCTTGAAAAACGCATCAGATGGATGTTAAAGTGTAAAGCATTTTAGTTCATAGATTGACTAAAAGTTTAATCTGAATTATGAAAATCTACGTTATTCGATTTTCCGAATTTACCAAGCTGGTATACCTAGTTATTCGGATTGTTCGTATAGGACTCTATGCTAGCACAGAAGGAACCCGGGGATTATTGGACGGGTAAAAGTGATTGATCTGACCTCCAGTCTGTGTCCATCTGATCGGCATATTTCCCTTCCTTGGTAACGACTGTTCTCACTATTACCATCAACGCTCATCTCCCCCCCCCCCCCCCCATCTCCTTTCTCACAGGCCATCTTATCTTTTCAAAGAAGTAATACTTCCGTTACTCTTGTCCCTATTTCTGACTCTCTGACTACCTATTTGTCTGTCTCTTTTCCTAGCAATCGATATCAATAGTTATATTACTACTTCAGCCTTTCCATCTTGCAAGCAAATACTCATTTCTAGTCAATCGCCTTTACTTACAAACAATGTAACTATATCACGGTTACATTAGTTGTTTTTAAAAAAACACATAGTGAAAAGACACAAAATGGATTTCCTACACCCCAAGCTGTCATGTATTTGGATTTACTCTCGGCTGCGTAAATTCTATGATGAAAACATTTAATTCAAATACCTGTAACTTCTTCGCCAGATGCCTAGCATTATTGGAACAATTAGATGCCAGTATACTGTATAGTGAGGGCCATTTAGGTAGCGCTTCATTTAATCATCTTCCATAGAATATCACAGCGCGTTGTTGTTTTTCTAAGACCGTCGCTGATGTAATCTTACAATAGAAAAGATAACTAATCTCAACTAAAATGCTTCTTTTTTACATAGTTTAATGTGTGGTGAAAAAAAATCGATTGTCTTAACTCACACATATAAATATGTAAAAATGAACCCATTTGGTGAAAAAGATGTCCAAAAAAAAAGAGAACAAAAAACAGTTTCTCCTACAATCTTTTCTCCCACTTCTGCAACATCCTTGGACTGGGGTCGTTCGGTTCACACATCCCTCAAAAATTTTAATTGACAGCTGGCCAGGGAAGAAACACCTTGAGCAATAATTTCCGACAACGTGTGTCCCTGACCACTTCAAAAATTTCGTGTCATTATAAGATTACCTGCCAGAAACTGAAAGGAAAGGGATGGAGATGTCAAGGAGAGAGGGAGGGGTGGCTGAGGTCAGAAAGAGAGAAAAAGAGAGGCAAAGAGGAAAAAAAGGGCGATCTTACTACTTAGATAAGGAAAGGTGTAAGGACGATAATTCATAATAGCTTCTTCTATGTGTATTTTTAGGCTAGTGTGTAAGCAGTTGATGATCTTCCTATTTTGTCACTGTAACAATAAATTATCGCAGTTCTTCCTTTTAATACCACTACATGAAGTTTTGAGAAAGTCAGAATCTGAGCCTATTGAAGAAGAAATCAAAGCTAAAAGAAATAATACAAAATAATACATTATTTTCATTTCACTCGGAGCGTTTGGATAATAAAATAGGAAAGCGGGGAAAGGAGTTGGTAGCTGAAGCTTTGTTGTTAAAACTCTTTGTGTTCTTGCTGTTGTTGTTGTTGTTATTGTTGTTGTTTGCTTGTTTGTTTGTTTGTTTTGGTTGGGAGGTTTTTTAGCCATGGAAATGTGTGTGTTGGGAGGGGGGGGGACTAGAAAATCTTTGAGACTTGCGAAGTAAAGGAAAGAGTTTGGAAGAAGCACAAGAAGTAGAAGCATGCCATAGTTTATGAAGGAGATTAAAGGGATTGTAGTACATCTGATTCTCATTATCGGCTGTACCATGAAGGTAGATGAAAGGTCGGGCTGTGCGAGGGTAGGTAAAGTGGTAGGAGAGTAATGGTTTAATTAAGAGATAAGGAAGGCAACATCATAGGGAGGAAGGGGAATTAATTGTCCACATCGGAGGGTATATTTGAAAAGTCTTTTTATACTTAGGTAGAGTTAACACATGAGGATTGGTGGAAAAGAGCGGAGGAGAAATGGTCAGAGAGAGAGAGAGAGACAGGGAGAGGGAGAGAAGGGGAGGGTAGAATGAAGGAGAGAACAAGAGAGAGTCTGTGAGTTTTAATTTGTTCATTTATAGAGACACCGGCTGCATTGTCTGCTTTAGCTATGTAGCCAAATTACTGATGTGCTGTAATAACGGGAGATCAGTAGAGCTATAGGCACAAAAGATATAGAGGAGACAGAGAATAGACCAAATTTATCATAGACTGAGAGTGAGTGAACAAAAGAATAATATGTTGAAAAGGGGAAAGGGACTGCTGGTGAGAGTTGGGGATGAGAAACAGAAGAGAGTGGGGGAGGGGAGTAAAATATAACAGGAGTGTTTGAGGACTTGATTGATAGATACGTGGAGGCAGGGAGAAAAGAGTGATTGTTGATTGGCTTTGGTTCAACAATCCTTGCAACACTCTTTGGAAGTTCAACTTGTGGGACTTTTAAATTTTAATGTCTGTTCTCGATAGGGCGATGGATTTGGAAAAAGTACAGACTGAAAAATCTAGTTGTTTGGCTAATGCAAATACCTCCAGATGAGCTTGCGATATTTTTTTTCAAGTATTACAAACTGTCTTGAACAAATTCCTGGCGCGTGTGTGAGTCTACAGTGCCTTAGAAATCCAAGCAAGGAAAAAGAAAACTATACTTGAATATAAAACCTTTTACTGTCTACACTAACTCATGATTTTGAGTAGTCACCAGCTTTTTTTTTTCTTTTCTTTTTTCATGTGTGCGTTTCGTGTTTCCCGTTTTCTTGTATCCTTTTTTTTCTCTTTTTATATCACTACAGGATCTAACTCTATCAATAAAAAAAAAATTGGATGTTGACAGAAAGTGAGCTCGTAATGCTGTCTTGTGTTATGTCCAAGTTTTGTGAAGAGAATGTGGGATATTTTGCTTTTCAGACAGTGAGCTGAAGTCGTATTTTCGCATCGACAAAATTCGAAGATTTCCACAAACAAGCCTTAGCTCACCGTGAGCCCTGCAGAATTATTCCACTCCGATCCTACCTTCTGTGAATGGCCGCTGATTTCGTAGCAATCTTCTGAATTCCCATTATTGTACGTTATATTTCCTTGTCGATCCAAGCTATTTCCATGTCTCTATTAAGATTCATTCCATTTTCGACCGTAAGTATGGCATCAGTTAGGGTGATGTTGACGTTCTTTTTTCTTTTTTCTTTTTTCTTTTTTTTAACGGGAACAGGAGATTTTTTTTGCACTTTTGAAACATTCCGTAACAAAACAAAGTCGTGACTTTGTCTGGGATCAATGCATTACCCCGCGGAAGTTGTAAACATAAAAAAGGCTTTACTGGAAGGGAAAGAGAGAAGAAAAAACTAGTAATGCTTCCTTTTCCGCCACCACAAGTTTTTGAGGCTTCAACGTGTAACCAGCTGCCTCTGCTGGAACACTTTAATGGCGTCGTTTTTCCTTTATTATGAGTGTCACAGGGTTTTTTCGCATTCTGTTTTCTGATGGCTGTTCGGGAAGTTTTACGTCCTTTCATACTGTCGTGTAGATACAGCTGATCTAAATTGCTTGTCTAACAAAAGTGGTGCACTTTGAGATGCTGTCATATTTTTACTGTAAAAACGTCCCCTCCCACCCACTTCCCCCCCCCCCCCTCCCGCCTTTCCTCCCATGAGAAGAGGGAGTCTTTTTCCTTGTGGAAGGCACAGGAGAGTGCATGCCTTCTTGGATAAGGTAAATGTTGAGAGCGGTACAGATAACTGCACTGTGTATGACTTGGAGTTTTAAACAGATTGATAAGAGGCGTTTGTGGTAATAATGGATAGGCTATTTGCCCACCATGCAGAGGGCGAGAGTTTAATCCCTAGGATGGACGAGCATCTCCCTCTCTTGGTTGGGATATTGCGTCCGTCTCAGGGGTTCACGCACTCTTGGATTAGGAAAAGGTGGCAGTGATCACCGCATTGTGTGCGAGTCGGATGTGAACGCTTTTGGATGGAGAAAGAATCAGTACAGATTCTTGAACTAACTTTTTGCTTTTATTTTTTGTTTATTACTCTTTTTTCCGTCTTACGCACTGGCACCATGAAGGGTATATTTTTCGATTTTTTTCAACCATCCTACGAGGGATGATTTCAATTTTTCATTTCGCGTAGAAGTTTGGGGATAGAGGCATTCTAAACTAGAAAAAGCACATCTTACGCGAGATCCCTCCTCTCCTCACGTGCAAGATCTCTTTCCCAACAATTAATAAGTTTTGTGAATATACGAGTGATAAAAAAGAACAAAATGATTGGGTTTTTATCTTCTTATACAATATAGGCCTATGTGTCGGGCCTTTCCCAACTTACCCAGTCAGATCATTACACCCTTCGCCAATATCTTATATTAGTGATTTACAGGCAGAACAATATAATCGTTAATTCCACACCAAAGACCAGTGGCCTATCACGTCGACACGGTCGGCACAAGCTGTTGTCTGGACCGGAAAGTAGAATCGAACCTGATCCAGCGGCCACCTGTATAACCGAACTCTATCCACTGGCTTTCTTATTACGTATTAATTGTTCTTTGCTCAACTTTTTTTCCCTTCCCAAGACGACCACCTTGGTGAACAACCTATTTCTACTGGCAGACTTATAAATGAGGTTTTTCTCTTTTCATTTACCCTCTCCAAGACGGCCACTTGTCTAAAAACGACCTACTTTCCACGTGAGTTGTTCACTTGGACAGGTCTGATTGGACAAATGACAAATCATTAGCTGGGTGCATGGGGTTCCAAAACGACAAAGTTATTGATTAGAACCTTACGATATAGTAAAGTTAAGTATTGACTGACTGAGTAAAAATACAGTGTTTGGGTTTGTTTGTTTTTGTTTTGTTTTAACAAAGTATTTGATTTACTTCTAGTTCTGCAATACCCCATATAGAAAAGATGTGTTTCAATTTAGTCCCTTTATAAAAAGCACAAGTAAATTGGGGCATCGATACATAGAAATTAAGGGCGCGGGCCGGGGCAACATGACATTAAATTTTGTCTTTACTTTGACTGACCCTTTAAAATGGAGCAAAATGTCTAGAGCGCCGGTTATTTTTTTTCTTTATTTCTTTTTTTCTTCATTGCCTTTTTCAAGCTGGACCAGGGTATAGGCGACGCACAAGACCTTTTCCCGTTTCTCTAACCAGGGCTGTATAGCTTCACTACGCAGATCAAAGAGACTTGTTCGATGGAGAACGTTTCGGGTCAGTCCGGTCCTTTCGGATTTGTCCATACTGTCCTTCATTCGCCCTGCTAGGGCAGAAGCCCCACCCTCTCCCAATATTTCTGAAAAACTTTCAACAGCAACCGGATCTTTTCAAGAAACCAGATCTATACTACGCACTTTTAGTCGCATCTTTCGACTCGTATGTAATACGGCAGGTGTATTCTTTGCTCCCCCATAGTATAACTATGCCACTCGTTCAACTGCAGGAGAGTCTTGTTTTTGTTTTCAGACACCAAATTATTTTTGGTTTCCAAAGTAATACAAAAATATCTGTAGGAAATGAAAGGAATACCCATCATGTAGGTACCAAAGGAAAAAAGTATGGAGAGAATTATTAAAATGTGTGTGCGTGGCTGTTAGACGACGGGGGAAAAAAGGGGGGGGGGGGGGAATGGGGGCTGGCACGAGTAATATGAGCAGACAAACTCGGTTTACAAGACTGATCTGCACATACAATGGCGAACTCACAGGCTTTAGTGTGCTCTCGCTCTCTCTCTCTCTCTCTCTCTCTCTCTCTCTCTCTCTCTCTCTAATTCTTTCTCTCCCTCTGTATCTTCATCTCTTTTTATCTCTCTTTACAATCTCTCACTCTTATTTCTCTTTCTCACTTTGTTGCTCTCTTAAATCTCTCTCTACCATCTCTCGCCCCCCTCTCTCTCTCTCTCTCAGACACACAGACAATACATACAAACCCCATCTATCATGTAATTACTGTCGGGCGGAGGACGGAGTGTAAATCTTGATCAGGTCCCGGTGAAGAAAGACCCTGGAAATTGCAATGCTATAACTTTGACGTTATGACAGGGAATAATTGCGTCTGGAGGGATGCTCTTTTCATTGGCCAACCGTCTTCTCCTCTCCTACCCCCCCCCCCCTCCTATCCCACACACACATACGCACGCGCACATACACATACACACTCCCACACACTTACATACATTTGTTTCCACATTTTACCAACCAACTTTTCATCTCAGTTTCCATATTTTCCCATGTGTCGGTCCTCTCGCTATTCCCGCCCTTTTCCATGCAAGCCAGGAAAGGCAATTTGCCTTAAAAAGTCATCTCGACCTGGACAGAAATACAGTTTTGGTCAGCAATCAGAAGGTGACTAACACGTGGTGCCAAGGTGTCAGACAGAAAAAGGTGACCATCACCTCGTTTTTCTTCATTCCTCTTCTACCCCCTCTTTCCCCCTTCCTATCTCTCTCTCTCTCTATCTCTCTCTCTCTCTTTCACTCTCTGCCTCGTCCTCTTTTCCCCTCTCCCCCTCCCCCTCTCTTTCTCTCTCTCGTCTCTCTTTCTCTCTTCAGACTTCAGAGGAATCTGCTTCAGCTGATTTTTCCACATCATTCAAGACGTCGGCTGAATTAACAATGAGGTTTATGTCCATCTTTAGTAACTACGTTGTGTAAGGTTAGTCTTGGAAGTGTTTCTGACCCAACCTTGTAATTATCTTGGTTAATTGTTCTTACCACACTGTTGAGTAGTCTGTAACATAGCTAAAATGGGCCTTCCTCTTAAAAGCCAAGACTCTGTTCCTGTCCCTTATCGTAATCTTAAATCTTTCCTTTTCAACACCTTTCTCTCCCACGTGTTCATTGTAAGTGGAGAACCCGCCTCATTCAGTCTCTCCATAGCTGTAAAAGTTAATTACCCTGAAAGAATCAAGGCGGGAAGAATACTTGAATCGGAATGTTAAACATTTTTAAGATGGCGCCAGACTATAGATCACGACCTGTCACCTCGGATCGATTGCTGCCTAATGTAATGAGTCTTATGCTTGTCTGAAGTTATAGCCTCATTCAGCAGTGACTTGTTATTCTCAAATCACTGTTGCATCCTGAAATGACAGACACTCCGGGCAGAATATACACGAGAGGCTAATAGACCCGACTGTAAGGCGGAGCGTCCACTGACATGTTTTGTCCGTTGCAGGCCAGGATCATATGTATATATATGAGCTTGGCCTGCGACTGACAAAA
>JAUKPP010258375.1:0-12066 GCA_032273245.1 Phyllaplysia taylori
TCTCTCTCTCACTCTCTCTCTCTCTCTCTCTCTCTCTCTCTCTCTCTCTCTCTCTCTCTCTCTCTCTCTCTCTGCATATTCCCCTTTCTTTCTGTTGTTCTCAGATTCTTTGAGCCTGTACGACTGTTTGCCTGGAGACTCTCAATAAGATTTTCCCCCTGTTTATCATTTTGCTGGAGTCTCTTTCATCCTAGAACTCAATGTCCTTGTCACCCGAGATACGGGCCTTTAGCCAGAGACCACTGTGTTGTGCTGTTTTGAATCATTGAAAATTGTGGCATTAAGAAAAGATTGTATTGTTTAAGTGCTACCAAGTTACTAATTGATCAGCCTCCTGACCACACCATCTCCAACCAAAGTGTCACCGTGTGTGGTTTGGTTATAGTCTATTTCAAGATTTCATCCCAAAATGCCTTGGCACTGCTGTGCTTTTGTCATCATCCTCAGCATCTTGTGTTCTAAAGTGTTGTTCCAGAATGCAGTGACATATTTTTTATAGTTTGTTCAAAGTGACGGCACAGACACTGGTTATTGCTCATATAATTCACTGATTAGATTCTCATCACTCACAGTTACAAAACTTTTGACTGAAGTGTAAAAAAAAAAAGAGAAGAATATTCAGCATATTGGCTGTAGGTTCTTTCATTTTTTTCATTTTTTTTTCTCTTTCAGATAATATTATGCTATGTCACAATGTTCAGAAGTCTCCACCAATTCATGGTAAAGTCATTTATTGTTATGCACCTTTGTACCAAAATACAGACCGTTTCAACTCTGTGTTTCATATTGTCTATATTAGACAAGCTGTAGTGTAAAGAATATGTCAACCTTGGACCATCACATATTCTGATAGTGCATGGGAAGTTGTTGAACATTTCTGTGTGGGACAGGTTTCATCTCATATATGGAAATGAAGCTGAGAGCGTTCTAGGACTATGGTGTAATATTTGTGAGCATTGAAACATTTGTAAATAGAATGTTTGCCAAAGACAGAAGTATGAAAGCAGTTCCATCTGATTGTGTGTCTGTGATTATATACATGTGTGTGTATGTACATTCATGCTGTACTGGGGAGAACAAGAATGAAGGAAAATAAGGACAACAGGTATATCAAGGTATTCTCAGAAAATGTAAGTGCTTTTTAAGTATTCAAAACATTAATGTTTGAACTAGTTACAGTGTCTTGATTTTTGCAGCAGGGCAGAGCTCAGTGTGCTTCAGCTTTGTAACCCTTGAGTTATTCATTATTGAATAGGTTCAAAATTTCACTTGTGCACGTTTTGAGAGTAAGGAGTGGACTTGGTACTTTGGACTTTGAGTTTTGTGTTGCCATAGAGTTTTATAAAAATAGGAAGTATTCCACTCACGTTTCAATGTTCTGAAACACTTGGAATATCATTTATCATTGATACAGTACAAAGTTGAATGTAGGGGTTAAAGTCTTTCATGACAGAGAAGAATTTCCGGTCCTTTTTATAGTTCTCTTTTGTGTAATTTGATTTTTAGATAAACTGATTTCCTTATACAGAACACAGCAACAGTCTTGTTATATGCTCCAGGAATAGGAATCAATAGAAGTTTGTAGGTGTTTTTTAATCCAATCCAGTATATCTGAGTGAGTTGAATGTGAGCGTGTTGTGTGCTTGTCAACCTGCTGCCTACTGTGATGCTAGCTGGAGTGGTGAGGGAAGAGATAGCCTGTATGTATTGACTGGGACACCTCAGACAGATCAGAGTGCAATACAAACTAATGTCAATTTTATTGAATACTTGTCTTTATCATGTGCGCTCTGGGAATTCAAGTGGAGGGAAAAATACTTTATGATGTCAAATGCATGAACATTATTTCCCTCCATGAATTGAAATATGAGGAAAAAATTTATAAAGCTTTATTGCCGTGAGATGATTTGCGAGAATGTTTGTGGTAATTTGTCTAAGTGCATCTTTGTGTCTGTTCCTAAATAAATATTATACTTGAAGGAAAAGTTTTGATTACAGAAAGATGTTATGTTAATGAAGTTTCAAGATGAGAACTATAGTATTGCCATGTGTTCTTGTCATAGCTCTTGCAACTATCATTGCAGGAAATATTGTAGAGATGTCCAAGTTGCATGCTCGATTAGTTTTTTAAAGTTTACAGTTATTAGGTAAATTCATGCCTGTGAACTCCTCAAATTATGTGTCTTGAAAGGTTGATGTATGCAGTCGAATCTGTCTTATCAGTCGCTTCGGAAAAAGCCACTTTACAATAATATCCTTGTGTTTTTCTGTTACTTTGTACCACTCCGTAACAGTGTACCACTCCGTAACAGTCTCACCAATGATTTTCCTGATAAAAGTACAGTCGCTGAGCTTACTCATTTTCTAAAACTTTTTATTATTTTAATGGGCCAGTGTGAGGTCATGAACCCTAAGAGGTACAGTACATGATACAACTATGGGAACTCGGCAGAGAATTTGTTATTTTGCAAATATGTAGGTATTGGGGGCGCACCTTCCTGGTCAAAACAGTCTCTTTCCTCTGAGATTATCAGTGACCACAGTGGACAGGTTTGACTGTGTCAGGACATGAGGAAATCATGGTCTTATCAATTTTCGGAAATGTTGGGTACCGTAGTTGATTTCGTTTGACTATTTTATAGAAAAGGTTGATCTGTGTTGAGTAGAAATGAGTATATTTGCAATTCAAGAAGATTTGGATTTGCTTGCTGTCAGGAGAAAAATTTGTGACGAAACGGCTGCCAGATTGTTAGCCCTCAAAATTACTCCCCCCCCCCCCCTTCTGAAATATACTTGACCTGTTGTAAAATACTGATAACTCTTGTTTCCCTCATTTTAATGAGCATCTGATTTCATTGTGTTGCAACATATTTATTATTATAATATGTGACGGAAAGAAAGAAGTCAAAGGGGTGCTGACATTCTGCTTGTTTTTTCAAAATGTGCAAATCTAAGAGCTTGGCTTAATGCACACAACTAAGCTCCTTTTTTAAGTCATAAAATGAAACCATTGGAATGTGTCCATTGCTCCTTGTGTTGACACTCAGGAATTCCTGATGTTGCTTTAATTAGGATTTTACAGTACTTTAATGGTGTTTTTATCACATGCTATTTTTATCTTTAGTTTGACACATTCCTAGAATATCAAATCACTGAAATGAGTAAATAAAATACTTCTGGGTTCTTTTAACAAGATTCTTATGGAGTTGGACACAAAAACTTTTATTACTTGGGATTAGAGAGGGGGAAGTGTCGATTTTTTTCCCCCAATGTTTTTACTTATCATAAGTAGCGTATAGGAATGAAACGGTAAAGAAAGTTGATGGTGAACTTGATTAGTGCATGCATTTAAAAAGCTCTTTTAGAGATGGCGGCATGGTCTTACTGATTTGACATTTGCTGAAAATGTGTTGATTTTCGTTATGACATGTTTTTGTCATTTATATATATATGCCTTATGAATTTTCCCTGTAAGCCTTGCTTTTTCATTCTTTCTGTTGCTTTTGATTTGCCTATTTTGTTTGGCTTGGCCTTTTTTTAATACCTCTTATTCATTTAAAATTTCTCGCAAATGTGAAAAGTGCCATTTAAAAAATTTAAAGACAACTCCCAGTGGCGTCAGAGGTGTCTGTGTGTCCTAGATTTGCTGTTGCAGCTGCTACTGCTGTGTTGCTTCCAGTCTCCATCCCTGTCTCTGGCCATGTGCAGAACTTCTCTGGAAGGATCTTGTGTCCTGTGTCATGAATATGAACAACCAGGATCATTTAGAGTGGGGAGGGGATTGAACTAGAGCACTTATGCTTTGAATAGGATTATTCGGAAATAATTTTTCTTGAATCCAAAGTTATGTCCCAACAAAATAGATACGGTTTCTGAATTTTACTTAGAAAATGTTAACATCTGTAAACATCTGTACCCAGCATTCTCCTTTGCTCGTTGCCATCTTTATTACGTGTTGAGAATGAATTTTATGGTTTTATCCTGCTCTCCATCTTTCTTTGATCGCTCTTGCTTGTTTTCTCTTTATGAAAGCAGTTGCTGTTAATCTTCCATGTTGAGTTTCTTCCAGAACCCTCTCCTGTGTTGATTATTAACCACATCCTCAATATTGCCAGCTTCATCACTGCTTGTCTCAAACTAATGTTGAATCCAGTTTTTGCGCCGCCACTTAAACTATTGAGATCACGGTGGCACTTTTTAAGTTGGTTTCCTTCTCCGGACTTTGTTTTTTTTCTCGCAACCTGCTTCTCCCTCACATATCGATAGAGTATGACCTTGTTGAGTTAAGGGTGGAATCTGCTATCGCTTTAGTGGTTGACCATTTTCAGAAGACACTGAATTTTAGAAGTTAACAGACAAAAGAATTGTTGTAAATTTGCAGGGCTGATTCCTGAGAGTGAAATTTTGCTAATAATTCTTCGATTGCAGATTGTAGAATTCTTTGGACATCAGAGACCCACTTATGTGAAAAATTATATAAAATTTCACTCAGGTGATATGTGTTTTTTCAAGGAATCAATCATAATGTCATTGTAACAAAAGAGAAGTCATTACTTTAGGTTGGTTTCTGAGAGAATCTGCTGCTTCAGGGATTTATATTGTTACCAATTAGATATAATATCAGCTTTCATACACAGTTTGTTCCCCTTCTGGCTTACAAAATGCTTTTTGTGATTTTCCGTCCAGGTTTGAGCATTTTGAGTCGGACAGCTTCAGTGTTGAGGACAATGCTACGACGTGTCTCTGTCGTTGAGTCAATGTTTTCTCTCTTATCAACTGATTGCTGCTTTGAGCTGTGTGCATCGATCGGTTTTATAATTCTGAAAATTGTTCTTAAATTAAAATAACCAAAGTAGATCACACCATCAATCTCACACCATCACGCAAAGGATTCTTTGGAAAGATGCTAAGCATATCGAAAAGTGAGCCAGTTCTATCTCAGGGCAATAATAGTTTGAAGTACAAGTGTAGGAGAAAGGTGGAAAGCGCTTCTTTTGATAGAGGTTGATAGACTGAAATTCTTAAAGACTCTCAAGCAAATTTCAATAAGTTTTAAGTTCCAAATTATCATTTAATCCAGAGAGGTAAATACAATGTGAATGTTTTCTACCTTGAATGATGACCTGTTAAGTAGGTGTGGGTGGGACATTTCTGTGGTATATTGACATGAAGTCACTGATTAGGTTTATTAAATTGTTGCCGATACGGGTTTGCACATGATTAATTCATCTAGCCATGTCTCTGCTGTTGACAAACTCGATCTGCAGAGAGGGCGAAATGGCTTTTTCAAAATGACTTTTGTGTTTTGGTTTTTATTCAAGTTGATTTGACTATTTTTATTGTGAGACTTAAGACGGTTAGGTTTATATTTTCTTTTCAATGTAAGCTATTTAATGTTTTTAAAACCTTTACAAATGCTAAAAGTATTTCATGTGTTTTTTCCAAATTTATTTTGGTAATTTTTTTCCATCTTGAGGTTACAATATTTCTTATCAGTTTGAATTCTCACCACCCAGACTCCTGATCACCTTAATGGTACGTTAAGGCATAGCCTTTTTTGAAGAATTTTGTTTGTTAGTACAATCATATATACAAATACAATGGATTATTTTGATTTGTACGTTGAATGTTGGTTGTGTAAAGCTGCACGAGGTGTGTAATCTTTTATCAGTCATAAAACTGTGATGCACCTCCCAACCCAATGCATACAAAATTGACAAGTTTGGGAGTCAAATAAATTTTCATGAATATTGTTTTATTACTATTCCCAGCATTTCAAATTTTAATCCTTCACTGTGATAAACATGACATCATTACATGCGAAAGTATTTGTGTGTATTGTGAGAGATTTACTTGAATGTTCATAAGATTGTAAACCTTTCTGAAGGATCAAATATAGAAACATAGAACCAACCAATAGTTTAGCCTTAAGTTTCATAAACCTGAGAATTCTAAAGTCATCTTACATTATCTTTTAGGTCATAGACCTGCATTAAAGCTGATGGATTTTTTATAGAAACATGCTGTATCTATCAGCTTTAAATCAATCCTAGTTGACCATCACAGGCTTTGTGTGCAAATGAAAAAATAAAGAGGAAATATCAACCAATTAAATAAAAATCCTGAGAGATTGAGATCAATTGTATGGATTTGGTAAAAAGCTGTTTGTCCAGTGAGTGAAATGCTTGGAAAATGTTCTATTTAATTAAATATCCTGAATGATTGCTATCAATCAAATTGGTCAAATTTGTTTGTCCAGTGAGTGAAATGCTTGGAAAATTTGTTGAAGCCATTGAATAATAGTATGTGTAGCAATGTGAGCAGATGCTTTTCTGTGAGGTAGAAGGTTGGTTGATGTGTTCAGCTTGTGGGAGATAGTGTTCATTGTATTGAAGTTACAAACATGCTGTATAGCCAGTTGTTCCGTATGGAAGAACAATCTATGCTGATTCTGTAAATACTGTATTCAGTGTTTTTGAGTGTACATGCTGCTAATGACGACATGTTTACCAGATAACCAAGGAATGATGTAACCTTCACCTTTATCCTTGGGGTAAAGTCATTCTACACCTGTATCGTCCTGAGGAAACTTGTTCTTATCCCCTGTAGATATTATATCTTGCATACATAGATATTTCAAAGCACAAATTTTCACACTGTGTTCACAGAGAACTTTGCATCTTTCGGGGCTTAACTGGAGAGTTGAATTTATACCAGATTGAAATAACCCTATTGTATGTTAAGCAGCCTTGGCAGATACATGCACTTTCAGGCCTTTGGTGACTTCCCCCCTCTCAAGCAATTTCCCCGGACAAAGATTGTGATGTGTGTACACAGTTATACACAATGGTTGCATTAATAATGCATTGTGTTGGTTGGTTTATTTCTGTTTCTTATTCTTTTTTTCTTATTAACTGAATACTTTTGTACTGTTCAAAAATCTAAAGAATTGTTCTTGTATCCTGCCCAAAGCGTGAAATTTATTGATTTGTATCCCACCACCAATACGCAGATTTTAAGGAAATCTGAGAGGACAAATATGCGGCAGTGATATTTCTAATAAATGGTTAAGTTAAGAAATTTAGATGATTTAAACAAAAAATTCTGATTAGAATCTTGAGCTGTACAAAGTCATTTAGTGTGTTGTATAAAAATTTAACTGAACAAAAGGACATTTAATTTCATTGCTTCCACGTGTGTATCTAGGGAGGATATTTAGAGACCTGTCATTTAAGTCTATCAGAACTTGAGAAGAGAAAATATTTGTAGCAATTCCAGTGTTGTAGCATGACAGGCTGGATATTCATAGAAACGACTGCACTCACTTTGTAGTAGTGGATGAGAATGCTGTGAATCTTAGAGCCTTTTGCTTTTACCTCTCTTTATTTCCTTTTCTGTCCTAGCACAACCGGCGCTGTGGTGTAATGGTTAGACAAATTTCAAACTGAGTCAAACATTGTAGATAGGTCTAATCTGAAAATGAAAAGATTGAAATGGTCTTGAGGGAGGAAGAAATGGCTTCATTTTACAGTAGTCTCCGCTTAAAGGCACGGTGCTCGGAAGCAAGAATAGGAGAGAAAACAGCCATATGAGGAAAGTGAGTGTTTGAGCGGAGTTTGCGTTTAGGTAGGGACTATTGTGCTATTACTGAATGACAAGTATTCAGCCAAACGTCACAGCTCTCTGGGGTTGTGCTCGGTACTTATGATTTTTCATTCCGCAGTTTATTTGATTCATCGGTTTGCTAATTATTATATTGTTACTTGCTGTTATTTTTGGTCAAATAGTCATGACAATGCTGTTTTTGTTGCTGTGAAAGCTCCACCACCATTTCCCTGTAATTCCTTAGTCATTGTCGCAGGGACCACACACAGAGGAAACTCAAGATTTGTATTAGTTGGATCTCTGCTGCTCACTGCAGTCTCAGTTTGTCTTCAAGGTTTTTTTTTCTATTAATTTTGTTGTTGTTATGATAATTATTTTCCCCCTTTTTAATTTTTTTTTTTATTTATGTAGAATTGGTACATATAATGTATGAACCAGATCTTAATAATCAATAATGTAATAATAATAATATTCCTTGAATTTGTGCTGACCATATTTGGCTTTATTTTAGGCCCCTGACCCAAATAACCCCTGAAAAGATTATTCATTTTTTGGGGGGCACAACAGAAGGATGAATTTGTTGGGAAGCTAGGCCTATAAAGAGGGTTATGGGTTTATTGGTAAGAAACAGCTAAGGGATTCATTTTATGCGAAGTTGTGTAACTGGGCAAAATTGTAAAAACTCCGTAAAGTAAAGGGAAAAAAAAGCACAAAAAAGTCGGTCAATCCCCGAAACAAGAGAACTCCATGTGAGATCACAATGTCTTTCATAATTGAATTGTCGTATGCATTATTAATCTATGTCATAATGATGATGAACTGAACTGTGTCATTGTTCCAAACAGCTGCTTTTGTTAGCTACTTTATTTTATACTTTGTATATGTTTGCTTGTGTGAGCAATATTGTATTTACCTCCAATCTATGTGAAATGGTCTAATTATAATATTGTCAAAGTGACCCCTGTTAATTTTTAAATTTTTTTTTTTTTTTTTTAGATATTCAGATCTTTCGTCAATGCAAAATACAATGACTGCTTAAAAGATTAACTTTATTCAAATGGAAATTTAGTTGTGTGTAACATTTGGTAGCTAGCATGTACCATGCCCCCTATAACTCTTAAGAAAGTAACTAAATAACCCAAAAAAGAAAAGATTAATTAGCTTTTAGGAGAGGGCACTGCATATTGAAATTGTTTACACATTTTTTGAGTGAAGTTCTTGGTTCTGTCTCCGACTGATTGTAAAAGAGGAAATATATACAAATAAAATAAATTTTGTGTCGCAAACGAAACCCACGGCTCTCTTTTATTTGTGTTTGTAAATTTGAAAATGTTCTGGTCTTGAATAACCCAATGCACATTTCTTCATTTGTAACAACAAAAAACAACAACAATGTCTGTTGGACACGTCGGATGTATTTCTAGTCAGATATGATTTGAATCATTAAAATGGAAGCCCCTCCTCTCTGTCTCAATTCGGCGCTGTGGTGTAATGGTTAGGCTTTTCACCTGTCATGTGAAGTTAGTTGTTTTTTTATAGAGGTGCCAGCATCTTTGGCTGTTTTAGCCGTCATGTGGAAGACCTGAGTTCCATGCCGAGTGTGGACGATCTGGGGTTTTTTCTGTGAGGATTTTTTCCCTCAGTCTCAGCCTGGGTTGGCCCTGACAGGGTCTAAGTAGCCCGTCTCTTAAATGACCTGACAGTGTTGCAAAGGACGTAAAACTGTTAACCAAACCAAACCAAATCTCTGTCTCAAATTAATCCATTCCCGCTACAACTTTAGAAAGTGAACCTACATACATTTCTAAGGCAAGAATTTTAATGCAACGCTAAACCAATACGCTGCAAGATTTTTGTGGCCAAGGTATGCGCAAGGGGAAGCAAGGAAGTGGACTGCAAGGGGCGTCTACTCTGGGTGCTACAACGTATTTCTTGTCTTAATTTTGTTCGCTGCAAAATTTTTCCTTCAAGGGGCATTGGAGTTGAAACGGATTCCGTGCAGCGGCCACTCTGTGTGTACGTTAAGGCTACGCGTCCACAGTCCACAGCCCCCGCACAGACCGTACAGAAAAAGCGCGGTAACGTTCAGCTCTATAGTTTACTACTAAGACGTCTGGCCGTAGCGGTCTGCTGGGCCCGGTTGCATTTAAACACCAAAATTAGAGGCAGTTAGGCCTTAGCATGCTATCATCAGCTAGCGGCAATACGTTTTGCCAAACTAACTCAACTGGGCTACACGAGGCAGTTTGGTACCTCCAAGCCATCTTGCAACTTTCAGATTCTACTTACTACATATCTTTAATTTTATTGCAAGTACGTTTATCGCCATAGTATCGTTTTTTTCGCGCCAGTGAACAACAGTTTATCGGTCTTTTTTTCCGTTGGGATTTTTCCGAAGGAAACGAGCCAAACTAAGCTTACAAGACGCGTTTTTAGCATTACATTATTAATGCAATCATACAGTATGGAAGTCACGAAAGCTAATACGGGGGCGTCGATGGCCGAGCGGTAGTGCGCCCGCCTACAGATGGGAAAGTCCCGGGTTCGAATCCGGGTAGGATCCCCGGGATTTTTTCGGAGTTTTAATGGCTCCGACCCCCGTCCTATCGGAGATGGACGTAAAACTCGTAAATGACCTTACAGGGTTGCATGGGGCGTTAAGCCAAAACCAAACCAAACAGAAAGCTAATACTTAGTACAAGAAAAAAGTAAATGCGTGCGTATTATATTATTTGCATCCCAATCATTGGCCCATTCTCTTTAGACAACTGAAGCAGTCTCTAACTAAAGGAAGATCACATAAATACAGTGAAACCTCCCAATTGCGACATCACTCGGGACCGAAAATAAATGTTGTTAAACAGAGGTGTCGTTGTTCCGAGGTTTTCAAGATGGCGGACAAATCGGCGTGTCGCGACTTTCGTAGAACTATACAACATAGACCAATGGAAGTACAAACCAAATAATGACATTTCTGTCCTTTTCAACATGAGCATTTCCATTATTTACGTGAGCGCGGTGCCTGAGCTTTAGCTATTTAGCGTTGCACATGCGTCATTTAATAAAGCTACCACGGCCGATGCAAATACATGTAAAATTCCGGTTGTTCGGAGATGCCACTACAAGAGCCAAATTTTAATGATACGCAATGGTTGTCAACGGATAGATTAAGAGTCATTTCCCCTCTGTGTTTACCCTGGTAGGGCATCTCATTGACCGGGAACTTTTATTTCCCCGCTCATCTATGTCGCAAAACAGAGATTTTACTCGAGGCTTTGTCGCCATTGAAAGGTTTTTAATACTAATAATATATAGCAAAAAAAATCGGGACCAAACGACTGTGTCGTAATTCGGAGGTTGTCGCAATTCAGAGGTGTCACCATTGGGAAGTTTCACTGTATTTTCTATCCAATTCAGCATAGCCTGACCCATTAATAATCTCTACGTAATGAATGTTAACTGAAATGAAAAAAAAAAGTCACCGGTAGCAGGCCGTGAAAATTACCCTGTCAATCTTCATTGAAAAGCAGAGACAGCTCGATCTTAAGTTAGATCTATACACGTGACCCTCGGTACACGTATGACATCCAATGCCAACAGATGACCTACTGACAGCTGAGTGTTGTTGTTTTTACCCCCCCCCCCCCACCCACTTCCAGCTCATTCCTATTCTATTGACACCTTTTGATGAGTATAAATCTGTAGGCCTATTATTAGTGCTAGGGCGGGGACCCGGGTATAAAAGTTCGGGTACCCGACATTTCAATTACCGACATCATCTTTAAGAGGCTTGAAGTTGAAGGCCCTTCAACGTTTATTACGCTTTTGTAGATGTTGCAGGAGACGCTTTTTTCGTCTTTTATTTTCATAAAGTAATCCCAAGCGTATGACTTTCTTTGAGACATCTTGAAAAAACCCTGCAACATTTGACGAAGCCAAAGCTATTTAGAACCTTACACATCATATACACTGTAGTTCTAAGAAATTTTCCGCTTCTCCGTTGGATTCTTAGAATTGCACACTAGTTGCTTCCATATATAAGGACATCGAATTTGAAACTATAGGCCAAACTAAAGTAAAGTATCCGATTGATTCTTGGAAAACATGCCCAAATAGGACCTCCTTTTTTGTGGTCGGCTGGTTGCCAGGAAAAAAAATTGTTAGTTTTTTTGTTTTGGTTGGGTTTTAAGGCTCCATCGACTTTATAAGGTCATTTCGGCGCCCAGAGCCATTCCAAGGTATTTCTTGGGTAGGGATTAATTTTGAATTTTGCCGGGCAGCGGCCTAATAGGCATACTCTTTTCGATTTTCTTTTTTGTAGCATTCCCATTGAGACCATCAATCAGCGACTCCAGAATCAGGCTGCTCGAATTACATTAAGGAATCCCCTAAGGGAGCATGTAACACCAATGTTAATCCAGCTGCATTGGCTCCCTGTGAAAGCGCGAATTGAGTATAAGA
>JAUKPP010258397.1:0-32994 GCA_032273245.1 Phyllaplysia taylori
CCCCCCCCCCCCCCCCCCCCCCTCATCACGATACTAACCCCCTTACTTTTTCATCGGATCATTTTTCTTCTTCTCCTCCACTCAGTGGAACGATAAGTAGCACAGACTGACATATCCATACCATTTGTCAGCATAGCCTAGGCCTACTTTACTGACTAGAAAAAAACATGTAAAAATGATTATGATTATATGTCTTATTTTTTCTCTCATCGTACAGGGAAGTGTCACAAATATATTCCGGTGTCTTCCCGGAGGTTCGAATCCAATCTGACTGCCGTTGCCAGGCAACCTATCCTCGCGTGAGACCAAACAACACTCATTACTGCATGAAAAACGGAGTGCCTGATGACTCTGAGGAGGTTACTTTGAGAATATCCAGGGATGCTCACCCCTTGGAATACATCAACGACGGCGACAGCAACAGCATGTGGATATCTTCGTTTCAAAGCAGAGTTGAAATTGACGTTGATCTTGGAGATCAGTTTCAGGTAAAACGACGGTATATATAGGCTAAGTTCAGTATGGCCATTTTATTCTAGATAGCATATTGGCTACTGACATAAATAGAAAGCACAGAGGTCAATCTTAGATCTAACCCTCCAAGCATGTAAATTAAGTGGATATTATATTTTCTAGCAGAAAGACAGCCTTTTGCTGCCTTCCTCTCGATTGACGTCGCCATGCCACATAGGCCGTGCCTATCACATCCTATTACATGTATTCAAATTCTGACCGACAGCGCAACGCCTTGACCACAGAAGAGAGGCCTTGGCTTGGAAATACGCGTAACTTGAATCGCCTCACAAGTCACAGAACAGGTGTAATATATATATCTATTCTGTGGGGTCGCCTCGAGTTGCATCACAGACACGTGTCTGTGGTTGCATTAATTTTGAAAAGTGCGAATGTCTGAACTCCCGTTTAATAGAGTTCTTGCAGAAATAAAAACTTGTTTCAGTCAAGCTAAACCTCTTCAAGGCGGAAGAGCAAGTTGTGTTATTTGAAGAGTTTGTTGTCTGCTGGAGTTGAAATGGAGTTGATCCGGAGAGAAGGACTACAACTACAAGTCAAACAAAGTGGTCAAATTAATAATTTTTTCCGACCTTCATGTTTAAGAAATTGATCAGACAAGCTATGTAGGTCGAAGGAAATTGAAATAGTCAAAAATAACTCTTTACAGGGAGCACTTTCATGCAAAAATTCGTCAACGCCCCCAGTCCAAACGTGATGATGATTGATAGTGGTGCCATTATTTTGGCTTGGTTGGTGATGATTCCGCCACCCGGGCCGGGGCTTCATTTCAGTGATTTCTGAGGAATCATCATTCATCATAAATCTACCTGACTTGCCTTTGTTGATTGCCAATCATCATGATGGGTACTCTGTCAGTGTAAGTCAAGTCAATGAGTCTGTGTTAGTGGGGTTCCTCCTCCGAAGGGCTGAAGTTGAAGGGCGACTAAAAGTTAAAAGCAATACGGATACCAAGACTAAGACCAAGTTAGCCCAATCCCTCTCTTCTTTCTTACTAGATCTAGAAATCTAGATCTAGATTCTTAGTCTAAGTCTAAGTAAAATTAGTCTTACTAGATCTAAAAAATCTAGATCTACTCTTACTCTCTTAAATTTAGGCTTAAAAGTATGGTAGGCCTAACCTTGATATTATTGCAGTGATTCAATAGGCTTACTGCCATTGTCATAACTTTTTTTTTAGTGTAGCGTCAGTGCCATATTCCATGTAGGCTACTGTGTTATTTCCAGTCAGTGAGGGTGCAAAGTTCCATTGAATTTGAATAATTTTGAACAAGTCCAGAATGCTTTAATGTCGCAAGCAATGTCTCCTGTCTTCCAAGATTTAGGTGTAGTGGGTTCTAACCGATGAAGTGGACTTATTTTCTTTCACAGGTGTTCTATGTAGTGATGCAGTTCTACAGTTCCTTTCCTAAAGGGGTGACCATACTAAGACAGAAAGATGACTCTTCTCCTTTTGAAGTCTGGCAATACTATGCAGATGATTGCTCACGCTTTGGATTGGAAAATAATGGAGGCCTTACATCACCTGATGGTGTGAACTGCTTGCAGTTTGGAACGTAAGACATTATTCTATTTTTTATCACGTGAATTGTTACTTTCATTCAACTTAAATTCCAATGAGTTTTCTTATATTATATTCTGTTTCTACTGGTTTTATTGTAGGCCTATTTATTAGTAATATTTTCATATTTGTCGACCCTGTGGCAAGACCAGGCAGCAGTGACTTTTACAACACTCCAGAACTGCATGAGTTTGTACGGGCCAGGAGAGTGAGGGTGATCTTCGAAGATCATTATTATGTGGAGCATATCAGACATCAGTATTATGCTGTAACCTATATAAAATACGTAAAAAAATATGGAAGAAGGTTGAACTTTGGTTTTTTTCCCATTCTGAGAAATTTTTCATTTTCATCAATTTTTGTTTCAGCAATGGATCCCCAATTCCGTATTCACTTGGGAACATAACCTTTAATCTACTGGCGCCAGACCCTGTGGCAAGACCAGGCAGCAGTGACTTCTACAACACTCCAGAACTGCATGAGTTTGTGCGGGCCAGGAGAGTGAGGGTGGTTTTCGAAGATCATTATTATGTGGAGCATATCAGACATCAGTATTACGCTGTCTATGAGTATATTGTGACAGGATGGTGAGTTTGATATTGGTTCACATTTCTTTTGTTTAAAGTTATATCATAAGTAATCCAAACATCGACAGAACTTACTTTACTTTGCTGATCCCCACTGCTGGAGGAATGTCCTTTTTCAGCAGCCAATATATAGACAGAACAGAACTGGAAGTTTTCTCGAGTGACGCGTTATAAGTAAAAAACCGTAGTTTGCATTATTTTTCCCAGCCCCTCCACAGACATAAGGATGTGCTATGAATAGTTGTCTTAGTGTAGGCCTGTTCGCCATTGATTTTTAACAAAGGTGACACAATTATTATGAAGCTGCTACATAGTCTTTTTCCTTTTGATCTTCATATTTTTGCTTTACTGTTCCTTTTGTTCAGGTGTGACTGCAATGGACATGCCTCCAGCTGTGACACAGCCAGTTTCCCATACACTTGTAACTGCTTGCAAACTAGCAACACAGAGGGTACTCGGGTAAGAGAAGGCTTATGTATTTTTCTTTACATCTCTGTTACAATTAGTGGTCCAGATCAAGTGTTAATTCAATTCAGTCCTATAGAGAGAATTAAGTACATTGTCTTTTCTTTTCTTTTCATGATATGGAAATTTGCTTTCAAGGTCATGGCTTTAGATCTTTACTTTTTATGTGAAAATGGGATTGAAAACATGAGTGTTTGAATGTTCCTGTGAAATTGTTTGTCGAGTTTAATGTTGATTATGAGACTGGTGGAGGTAGAAGTTAAAAATTTTTTTTGAATGTGTTGACTTTTTGGAAAAGTATAAATCTTGTGAATAAATTGTAAGCAGGGAAAATTTTATTTAGTTCAGCACTGTGTATTGCTTATATTTTGATGTCATTGCGTCAATATGCAAGTTTTGGTACATCTTGAATAATACGGAATGCGAGGTATAATGGATTTTTGTACATATTTGCATTACTTAAATACCTTCCATACTCTTTGCTTTCAGTGTGAAGCCTGTAAGCCTCTGTACAACGACAAACCTTTTCGCAAAGGCGACAACCAGAATCCCTATCCTTGCAAACCTTGTAACTGCCACGATCACGCTGAGAGCTGTGTGTACAACATTAGTTTAGATCCCAACCCAGAAAGTCATGATGTAGGTGGTGGAGGAATGTGTGTGGACTGCCAGCATTCCACCACAGGGAGATCTTGTGAAGTGTGCGTTGAAAACTTTTTTCGACCAAGTGGTGTGAGCTTGTATGATGTGGATGTATGTCAGCCTTGTGACTGTTTTCCTGGAGGCACCATTGGAGAGGAAACCGATTGTGAAAAGGTGAGAGGGTCTTTTGTTACTTGAAACTAACATGATATAAAAAGGGATATTATGGCTTTTTCTCTTATGTGGGGAATATGGTGTGGTGGTGGGATGAAGGTTTGGTTTGGTTTGGTTACCAGTTTTACGTCCCCTGCAACACTGTAAGGTCATTTAAGAGACGGGCCCAACCCGGGCTGAGAGGGAAAAAAATCCCAGCAGAAAAAAGTACCCAGATCGTCCGCGACCGGGGATCGATCTAGGGTCTTCCCCACATGCAAGGCGAAGAGCCTAGCCATTACACCACAGCGCCGGTTGATGGGATGAAGGGCATGTACCAAAGAGCTGATGGGGTAATAGTAGCAATGACAGTACCTTGATGATTTATATTGAGGGGGAAAAACTGAAGATAAGGGTTAAAGTACTCTTTGACTTGATCAATTTCTCTCCAGCTAGTCAAGCAACAGATACAGAAACAATATGGTGACAAAACAGTTTTTATACTTGTATGTGGTCTATACTTCATGTAAGTTTTACAGCGGGGGATTGTGTTGACAAGGATAAATGTGTCAGTACATAAAGTTTTATAATGGATCTCCTGACGGAATACTGAATAGTAGTTTCTGTGATACTAGCTGTTGCAATTCACGAAATGACACTTTGAAGAAGGAAAAGAGCAGACAAAGACACAAATTATGTAAATGATATTACTCTGATCTACATTATCTTAGTTTTGTGCATTTACTTGTAATGATTTCTTAATGATGTTGCTCAAGAGAATTACTGAAAACAATTGAGGATCAAGAAACGCATAGCTTGGAGGGTATAGAATGCTATGAAAACCGTCCACTCCTATAACAGAACATTAATCTGAAAAGCTCAAGCTCAAAGGCTATTGCATTTACATAAAGAGAAAAAAAAGGATTAACATTCCTTCAGTTCTGAGTTCACTATAATAGAAAATATTGTTATCTTTCAAAGGTAAATGGCCAGTGCAATTGCAAAGCCAACACAGAGGGTCGTCAGTGCAACAGCTGTAAGCCTGGCTTTTTTGGTCTGAGTGTTGACACTCCAGATGGCTGCAGTCCATGCAACTGTGACCCTGTGGGAGTGGCCGGAGGGGACGTGACTTGTGATCAGGTCACTGGCCAGTGTAACTGTAAACAAAATGTCAGAGGTGAGTCTACCCACTGCAAGTGTAATTGGTAATAGAATGGAGATTTTGAAAGATGATCCAAATGAGTTTCCACCGTGTAATGATTAGTATAATAAATTTATTCTTTCGCTAGACCTGCATACGTAAGGTAATTGTTTCTGAAGTCCTTCCTGCAAGGTGATTTTCATTGGTCATCTCCATCATTGGAAATAAGTTGTTAATAATGCAGTCATTTTGAATGAATTCATAGCAAGGTATGAATTTAGAAAGAAAATGAAAATAAGAAACGTAAATGAAAATATCACTTTATTCATCCCAGTTGAGAAATTCATTTTACAGATGGTGCATTCAATGACATTCATAATTCGTACAGAAATGATTCACAACTACAAATCAACATAATAGCGTCAGTCATGCAAATATCACACTCACACACACCACTGCTGGTTGCCACAGTGCAGCGCCCATGTATTGACAAAATATTAGAACATGAGCTATGGAGTTGCATTGCATTGAAAACACCTTTCATGCTCATTCAAAGTTGCTACTAGTATTGACCTTAAAGTGAGTGTTTGAAGGGAGCCTTCTGAGTTCATGTGTAGAATTATTGAAATTTAACGGCCCCTTTCCTCTTTTGTCCTTCACTTATGTTGGATTTTTTTTCTTATCAAAACTTTGAAAACTTATTCTTCTTAATCTACTGTAACCACTGCTTCAACTCCTAACATTTTTTTCATTACATTTTTTTCTTACCACCCCTGATATAACCCAAAAGATTTAAAAGAGACATTAAACTCAAACAAACAAGAGAACAGCATTCTTATTTCTCTATCCCTCTGTATCTTTACTGAATTCTGTCTGTGTTTCCTTCCTTGGCCAGGTCTGCGCTGTGACCAGTGCGAGTACGGCAACTACGGCCTGTCAAAGGACAAAGCGGAGGGCTGCACCCCATGTGATTGTAACCCTCTTGGCTCCACCACTATCTACTGCAACCGCACCAATGGTCAGTGTCTTTGCAAACCCAAAGTAGAAGGACTCAAGTGTGACACTTGCAAAGACGGCTTTTTCAACTTCACTATCGGCTGTGAGCCGTGTAACTGCAATACGAATGGCACTGAAACTGGCACAGTTTGTGACAAAAGCACTGGTCAGTGTACTTGCAAGAGGAATGTGGAAGGTAAAGAAGTTTTCCAACAAGGATAAAGATAGATTGCACTTATGGCATAGGTTTCCTTTTTAAAGTAAGCTCTATAGGCCTACATTGTAGTAAACATTAAAAACTATCATCTATTGATTAAAGTAATAGAGGGTCATTCAAATTAATGCAGTAACATATTTTTTGTTTTTTTGTCTCTTGCACTCCATTTATGGAATTCTTTTATCCAATAATTTAAGTTTTTTGGTTGTTATTCTAAGATGTAGTGCAAAAGGTGTCATCTCAAAATATGTGAGTTTTTATCTAAGAGGAGAAATAGTGCTAGAGATAAGCCAGGAAAAAGATTAATACTAACATCTATTTGTTTTTGCTACTTAGAATCTTTAAGCTTTTGATGTTTTTGAAACAGGAATGAATATTGATAATTTGAAATTTCAGTTGACTGAAAATCAATATCTTCTCTTAAATTTGAAAGAAAATTGCTTGTTTATGTAGCCTACTGTCAATTGTTTTAGAACAAGATGTAGTAAAACAACTGTTGACAGCAAACACATTTGGAAGTTCACACATACCTTAAAGGACCATTTGCTGTTGCAAGTGCAGTAAAACATAACCCCCCCCCCCTCCCCCCACCTGTACTCACTTTTGCTGCAGGTGTGTACTGTGAAGTGTGCAAAGAAGGCACTTACAACTTTGGCGCATCAATTTCGTTTGGGTGCGAGGACTGCCCTTGTTTTGTTGATGGCACTGTGAATGGCACTGGATCCTGCAACGCCACCACAGGCGGATGTTTCTGTAAGGAGAATGTGGAGGGTCAGGGATGTGACAGGTGTAAGCCCAACACCTGGGGGCTTAATGGAACAGATCCACTCGGGTGTCAGTCTTGTGGCTGTGACCCCACAGGTAGGAACATTTGCCTTTTACTTACATCTTCTTGGGCTGATTTTTCTTTCTTTCTTTTTCGGTGCTGATTATGTAGTCGTTTTTTTTGTATCCCTGATTTTGTTGGTCTTTTATCTGTTAAAATTTTCCTTCTATTATTTTACAAGACGATTTTCAAATGTGTTACAAAGTTGAGTGAAAATTCATCTATTTTCATTCAACTTTGTAACACACTTAGAAATCTTCATGAGACATTTGGTACATACTTACAGAATTACTGTTCATATTAGTAAGTGACATATTTGATTTGAGTCCAAAGAAGTTATAGCTTATTTGTATTGTTTGCCTTATCTCCGTTGCAGGTACACTATTGGACAGTATTTCTGTCTGTGATCAGAACACTGGACAATGCTCCTGTCTCACAAACCGACTGGGGAGACAGTGTGACACTTGTGCCCAAGGTGAGCATCGTTTCTTGTGCTAGATCTAACGTTCAAATTGTTGGTTGTTTTGCATAAGGGCAAATAGTACATGAGCTGTAGTGGGATATTCGCCTCTGTGCTAAACAATGAACGAAATGACATGATGCATGTGGCTGAGATAATTAAAAATAATTCTTTATTGCCTTTGATATGACATGTTTTGAGGAAAGAGTATAGAACCGGTGCTGTGTTGTAATGGTGAGGCCCTTTGCCTGTCATGCGGAAGCCCAGAGTTCGATCCTAGTTGCGGATGATCTGCGTTTTTTTCCTGCTGGGATTTTTTTCCCCCTCAGTACGGGTTGGCCCTAACAGGCAGGGTCGAAGCAGTCCACCTCTTAAATGACTTTACAGTGTTGCAGAGGACATAAAACCGGCTACCAAACAAAACTTACCAAAAAGTATAAAATGTTATCTCCACTTAGATTGATGATTGCAAAGGGATGCATCAGAAAACCCCTCTGCTATTATTGTACTTAGGGCAGTTTTTCTTGCTAATCAAATATGCTGATAGTACACGTTATACATGTGTAATAATTACTTCTAGAAGAAGCTTTTGATGCTCTACCTCTTCTGTTGTGAATATTGACTGTTCATTAGATGACCTTTGCATACCTTTTTATGTTGTTCTAGTCCTTCAACTCCCAATTGAAAATCGTTTCTCCAAAACTCGGTGTTTGCACTTTCGTTGTAAATAGCGTTCGCCCTACTAGTGGTATCTTTATCTCACAGACTTTTATTCTCAAAGTGTTTTGTTGTGCATAACTCAATAACCTTTATTTCCAGCTCTAGAAAAATATTTTGATATGTGACATGTTTATCAGGCAATGAAAAAGGATGATTTTCTCAGAAGTTCCTAGAGTAAAGACACTGAGTTTTGGAAAAATGCTCCTCAATTAGAGATGCAATGCACAACTTCAGCTTGAAAAAATAATTTGATGTTACCTTATGGTCTCAATATTTGGTGGGAAATGTCCTGAGTGTTATGATTTTCATCTCCAACTTAACATCTTAGCCTCTAACTTTAATAGTAGTCACTACCTAAAAGCACCTGTTTCAATCGCGTACGACAGGTTTTTTCATAAACCCTGAACGAGGGTGCCTGACGTGTGGATGTCACTTCCGAGGAACTTTGGCTGGGACATTCTGCGACTCGGTCACAGGCCAGTGCGAGTGTAGAGAAAACTACGGTGTTGGGGGCATCAACTGTGATGAGTGTCTTCCTGATTTCTACGGGTTTGCATCAAGGACTGGACAGTGAGTTGCTGATTTATACATTTAATTTGTTTCTATACTCTTTTATCTCGCGCTGTCGACTTGCTTGTCTGATTTCTACGAGTTTGATAGAAGGACTGGACAGTGAGTTGCTGATTTGTGCATTTAAATTTTTCTTTACTCTTTTTTCTCGCGCTGTCGACTTGTTCGTCTGAATTTCAGTCTCGCCTTCTGTCTCTCTTCGTGTTTGCCTAACTCTTACCTTCCTCTTGGTGTGTTGCTCTCTGCTATCTACCTTGTTCACCTGCTCACCATCTGTCTGTCTGTCTCTCTGTTTGTTTGTTTGTTAGCCTGTCTGCCTGCCTGCCTGCCTGCCTGCCTGCCTGCTTGCCTGTCTGTCTGTCTGCCTGCCTGCCTGCCTGCCTGCCTGCCTGCCTGCCTGCCTGCCTGCCTGCTTGCTTGCTTGTCTGTCTGTCTGTCTGTCTGTCTGTCTGTCTGTCTGTCTGTCTGTCTGTCTCCCTCTGTCTGTGGCCAAGGCAATGATCATATACCCATCTCTACTCCTTCCCTGGAACAAAGCACATTTCCTATTCCAAGAAGTGATCTATTGTCTCAGCCTTAGACTCTCTAGTTACATTGATTTCATATTCTCTCTATAGATACCTATTAGAAAAATTAAAGTTAATTTTGTGTCTATCTCTTTTGGTATTCAATGTTTTGTTCACCTGTTTGCTTGTTTTCTGTTTCAAAATTTCATCTTCCCCTTCTGTCAGTAGAATCTCTCTACTATCTAATACAATTATAAATTCAGATTGATGTGGATGAAAAAAGGCATTCATTATTTTAAAATCAATTGGTGAGTTCGTGGCCATAAATCAGCCCGACCTCAACTTGTACTCTTTTTAACATTTTACAGTTTTGGATGTAAGAACCGGCGCTGTGGTGTAATGGTTAGGCTCTTCGCCTTAAATGACCTTACAGTGTTGCAAATTTAGCCATATCATCCTTGTTCATCCAAAATAGTAAAATGTATTCAGTAGGTTGAGTTTCAAATTCAATGTTTGTGACATTATTTTCTCATAATTTAATGTTTCCTACAATTTACAGTGAAACTAGAATATAACAAGATTGCAGGGCCAGCCCGGTGTCCATGCCATATTTGAAGTCTTGTTATACCAGAGGTATTTTAGCAAAGAGACAGAAGGACGGGGTTTTCATTTTGTTTTGTAACAACGGAGGTTGTGTTACATCCAAGTTCCAACCGGCGCTGTGGTGTAATGGTAAGGCTCTTCGCCTTGCAAACGGGAAGACCCTGGATCGAACGATCTGGTTTTTTTTCTGCTGGGATATTTTCCCTCTCAGTCCGGGTTGGCCCTGACAGGCAGGGTCGAAGTAGCCCGTCTCTTAAATGACCTTACAGTGTTGCAGGGGACGTAAAACTGGTAATCAAGCCAAACCTAGTTCCACTGTATTTGTCACACTATTTCCGGATAAATTGACGTTTCCTGTGTACAGATGCACACCTTGCAACTGCCTGGAGGGCGGCACTCTGAACGACACCTGTGATGGCTCCAGTGGTCAGTGCACATGCAAGGAGAACGTGCAGGGATTGCGCTGCGACCGCTGTAAGACTGGATCTAGTCAGTTGAATCCGGACAATCCATTTGGATGTAGCACTGGTGAGTCATGACCCAGGACTCTTCATAATTGTTGTTGCTGAAGTCCTAACCATTATTGCTATTGTCATTTCTGTGATCCTAACCATAATCATCTTTGTCATTGTTGTAGTGACTATCATCATCATCATCATTATCATCATCGTCATCATTAACATCATCATCATCATCATCATCATCATCGTCGTCATCATCGTCCTTCTCCTCCTCCTCCTCCTCCTCCTCCTCCTCCTCCTCCTCCTCCCCATCATCATCATCATCATCATTATCATCATCATCATCATCGTCATCGTCACCATCATCTTCATTGTTGCGGTCATCATCATCCTTATTATCTTCGTCATCATCATTATTGTCATTGTTTTGCTCATTATCATCATCATTGTCATGGCTGTGCTCTTCCCATAGCAATTTCTTTTCTCATCTCGCCTGGTCTCACCTCATCTCATCCCATATTTCGTCTTTCAGAACCTTTCCAGCAACCGCCACCACAGATAGAGAGCGGAGGGAAAGGATCCACCTACTTCAAACTGATCTGGGGCCCCCCAGATTTCCCTAATGGCTTGATTTCTCACTATACAATTTATCGTGATGACGTACAAGTCGGGAACACGTCTGGTGATGGTGAGTCTGACTTAATATACAGAGAAGTCCGGCATAATTTATACGAGTGTAAAGTATTTTGCAAAAGACATGGATTTTTGAATTAATGACTCTAGTAGTATGAGACATAGGTAGTTTTTGGTTTCACGTCCCTTGCAACACTGTAAAGTCATTTAGAGATGAGCAGCTTTGACCTTGATCATCAGAACCAACCCAGGTTGAGAGGGATAAATCCCAGCAGGAAAATGCAGATCGTCAGCACATGGGATTGAACTCTGGTCTTCTGCGTGATAGGCAAAGAGCATAACCATTACAACACAGACGCTGGTAGACATAGATGAATAAGAATATAAACATTTCAGTTGAACTTGCGTAAGCGGTCACCTATCTAAAGCAGCCACCTGTGCTGAAAGCCATTATTCCGGGATTCTCTGAAATTTTTTCAGTATTGCTTTCTCTTCATAACAGTCCCATTACGATACATTCAGGGTTAATAATTTATTTGATAGTACGGCCGTTCAAGCTACTCAAAATAATCACTTCTGATGGACCGGCGCTGTGGTGTAATTGTTAGGCTCTTCGCCTGTCACGCGGAAGACCCAAGTTTGATCCTGAGTGCGGACGATCTGGTTTTTTTTTTCTGCTGGGATTTTTCCCTCTCAGCCCAGGTTGGCCCTGACAGGCAGGGTTGAAGTAATCCGTCTCTTAAATGACCTTGCAGGGTTGCAGGGGCCGTGAAACTGGTAATCAAACCAAACCAATCATTTCTATTTAGTTTGCTACAAACGTCATCTTTTGAGGAGTCTGTGTGCAATCCAAGCATGCACACCAGTAAAGCTGACATGTACAGTGTCAATCTCAGAGACAATGTTTTGCGTGCATCGATGTGCTGTTAGTAGCTTTCTCTAACCACTTGATTATTCACTTTTATATACAATGCGTGTGTAGCCTACAAGTTGCAAGTTACCCTACCTCATACCCTCGCCTTAGCAGCTACATCTCTATAGCAGTCACTTTTCTCTGTAATTTAGACTGACTGTTGTTGAGAGAATCAAAGAATTTTATGCCCTTGTCTATAATGAGATGATACTTCTCTCATGGTTGTCTTCTATTTCACCATATTTCAGTTCTGGAATTGTTAGATGAAGATCTCCGCCCGTATACATACTACAGCTACGTGATTGAGGCAAGCAATGCAGTGGGATCTACCTTCAGTACTCCTGTGGTGTTCCAGACTTTGCCAGGGAAACCAACCAACGACTCGGTGCTAACCTTGTCTGACATCCGAGCCCGCAGCGCCTACTGTACCTGGACACCCCCATCCAACATGAATGGTCCATTGCTGAAATATGTGTTGGTGTCGACTGCGCTAGGAACAAATGAAACTATTGAGGAGTGGGAAGGCACTGAACGTGAGGTGTGTATTGTATGGTTCCTGAGTTTAGTGTTTGTATTGCTCCATCGGCTACTAGGTCATTTTGGTGCGGAGAGCTTTGTGTTCCTCTAAAATTAACTTTACAGTGTTAGAAAGGGTGTAAAACTAAAACCAATCAAATATTATTTTCATATCTGGCCATTGACTATCTCCATGTTCTCTTTGTGGCAGTCAGTGACTTTTGTTATCACATGAAATACAGATGTTGCATTTTGGTTTGGTTACCAGTTTTAGGTCCCCTGCAACACTGTAAGGTCATTTTTAGAGACGGGCTACTTCCACCCTGCCTGTCAGGTCAACCCGGGCTGAGAGAGAAAAAAAAATCCCAGCAGATAAAAAACCCACAGATACATTTTATTTAAGAAATAAATGAAAGAGAATCGAATATAAAAAAGACAACTTTTTTGTCCAGGTAGAATGATTTATGGTTTTTGTGTTTGAGAATGAGTTTTGTTTTGTTTCTTCTCCCCAACGCTCATCTTCAGGCAATGGTAACAACCCTGACACCATACACCCGTTACAAACTACAAGTCCGCACCTGTACCGTGGGTGGCTGTTCTGACAACGAAGGTGTGGATTTTACGACGTCCTCGGCTCCACCAGAGGGCCAGAGACCTCCAGAGGTTACCCCTCTTAGCAGCTCTGAGCTTATGGTCTCCTGGGAGCCTCCCGCACTTCCCAATGGTGAGTTCTTGTTGAGAGAGTCCACAGCAGAGGGTTTAAAGAGACCTATTGTTGTGACGCCAGTGGTCTAGTGATTAGGCTGCCAGACTCGTAATTGGAAGCATTCTAGTTTACATCTCAGCTTGGGCCCAATGTTGTGTCCTTGGGGAAGGCACTTTACACAAATTTTCCTCACTTCACCCTGGTGTGAATGCTTTTTTTGCCCTCTGTATTGTGTGAGTGGTTGATGGTAGCTTCGGCATGGTCTGATCCTTCCTCTTCATTCAACAGGCTGCTATGTCTTCATCTATTTCTTGGCACTTTGATAACTTAACAGTGCTGTAAAACTGCAACAAAACTAACAAATTAATTCCTGGTGCATGCAAGGTCTTTACTTACAGTCCAAAGTGTTTCAATTACAGTTTCTCATATGTAAGTTCTTAACTGTACTCGGTTCATGAGATTTGGCGAGTTTCTACTGTGAAATAAATACACAGATTCTTTTTTACTTTACAGATTGACTTCATTTTAGTCTTTAGAATAAAAAAGAGATGTTAAAACCAAACAAGCAACTGTACAATTCTTTTTTCCTTCCTTCCAGGTATCATCAGCTTCTATGAACTTTGGTTCAGAGGACCACAGAATGCGGAGGGAGAATACGTCCCATCACAAAGCCGAATATTCCACCCCAGCGGTCAGTTTGACCCTTTGAACCCATCAGTGGAAAACCCGTTGAGAGCCCCGGACACATCGTATAACGTGTCTGGTCTGATTGCCTTCACGGCGTACGAGTTCCAGATTCTTTCCCAGAATGATGCCGGGAAAGCTGCCAGTGTCTGGGCTCAGGGGCGGACACTTGAGGCTTGTACGTTGTTGTTTTTTATTTTTCTATTTTTAAAATTTTTTTTTTTTATAATTTAAAAAAAAAAAAAAAAATTTTTGGAGGCTTGTACGTTTTACTTGCTAGTCATGCTTTTATACTGCTGTCTTCTCTTTTCTTTCCTTTTTCCTCTTCTCTTCTTTTGTTTTATTGACCTATGACCCTATGAAATGAAAATAATATCTTTGATGAAGGCATTGTTTTTTTTTAGCAGTGTGAGGGAAGAGGAAATAAAAAAATTCTACATCAGAATTTAGTGTGTGAAAAATCAGTTGTTGTTTTTATAATGATGTAGGGTAATGGAAAAAGTTATGAAATTCCTGAAAATATCTGTTCATGCAGAATATTTACTTTTGGTGTTGAAAACTAAAATTTTTATGTGGGACAGGACGGAAGAAATCATTAAATTTAAACTTGTCAACTATCAAACATTTGTTCACAAGCTTCACTATTTTCAAGGGAATGAAAAGATTTCTCTTATTGAAATGAGATGATTCAGTTGCAGACAACAGCCATCATGATCCTAACTTTTTAGTGGAAAGATGAATAGTAGTGATAAGCATATGAATTTTATGTGTCCAAATGGAATCAGTAATTCGAAGGTGGGGAATGGTGGGCGATCTGGTATGGTCTGCTCCTTCTTTTTCTTTCTCGGAGACGCGATTTTCCTAATCTATTCCCTGACAGTGACAGTGAAATGACCTTACAGTGTCAGTTGTGCTGTATAACCTCAACAAAACAAGCAGTAATTCCAGTTGCCACAATGGTAGTACAGTCAAACCTGTCTAAGACGACCACCCAATGTCGAGAAAAAAGTGGTCGTTTTAGACAGGTGGTCGTCTTAGAGAGTTAGAGAGGGATAATATATAGGAAAAAATATCATTTGGGAGTCGATGGATAGTGGTCGCTTATGCAGGTGGTCGTCTTATACAGGTGGTCGCTTGAGCAGGTTCAACTGTATAAATGTCTGTGTTTACTCCAGTCCCTGTGTTCATGAGTGCACCAACAGTCGAGGGCACGTCTAGCACAGAGCTCACAGTCACCTGGGTTTCTCCGCCACCGAAAGATGCTCAAGGGCTTATCATCCGGTACCGGCTGCATCAGAACATTCGTCTGGACACAGTGTCTGAACCTTTTGGACCCCCATATGTTTGGAATGTAAGTTTGAATAGACCTGTCCCTTACTCGATAAAATTTGTAACAACAGTGGGATTACCTGGAGAGGAGGGGGCAGATCTGCACCTACATATATACGCTGCAATAGAAATAAACCTGGTTTTTTTTCTAGCTTAAAATTGAGTAAGGGATTGAACTATTGTGTTTGTAACCGTCTCAGTGCTACTTTTGCCTACATGTGTATTGGCATCTTTGGGTTGCCAATAATGACTGCTCCGATAACTGGCACTGGAAGAAGCTATGGCAAGTTTTGCTTATCTGTACCAGTTTTTGTATCTCCAGTGTTGTTAGGCTCTACAACATACATGCAGAAGACATGAGTTTGATTCCCACATGGGTTAGATGTACTGGTATCTTCCTCTTTCTGCAAGGTGAAATCTTCCTCTCAGCCAAAGTTGTACCTGACAGGCAAAGTCAGAGCAGCTTGTCTCTTCATAACTTTATAGTCTTACAAGGGCGTAGAGCCAATAACAATGAACAAGTAGTTTCTGTATTTAATTTAACCATTCATATGTAAAGGCCAGTGAGAGTAATAGACTGTGTAGTCAAGAAATAGAAAAGTGCATCCTTGGGATTTGTCCTGGATTGAGGATTTTTTTTCCAGTGTAATCAGGCAAAAATATCCTAGAAACTTTTTCTAGATTTTATCATTCTCCTTGTCTGACTGCACTGATTTCTGGTCCCGGAAACAAATGTCAGAATTCCCATCCTCTTGCGCCCTCACCCGAGGAAAGCATCACATGCAATGTTTTTCCATTTTAGATTAACAATATTGGTTTGGAAAAAACCCAGAAAAATACTCAACCCAATGTTGGTTTATAGATTCTGCTCTTTTGTTTTGTTTCAGATGGTTTACGAGGGTGATGGTACAGTGTTGAGCCACATGGTATCCGGCCTAACCCCGTACTCAGAGCACAGCTTCATCCTGGAGGCGTGTAACAGCATCGGCTGCGTGAACAGCACAGCAGTAACAGGGAGGACGCTTTTGGCTGGTGAGTAGCAGTTATTTTCTCCAGACCAAAAAGTCCAACAAAGAGAAGATTTTAATTGAGAGGCAAAAGTTTTTCTGTATAGAAAAGGTCATTCGTGTAAAATGGAGAACCTAGATATTGAGTTGTGCTATGGTCTTCATAACATTCAATTGTGCGTTGAATAAAATTTGCCCATGGAGGTGCGGGGCCCCCACCAGGGAAAGCAAAGAATGGCACCTTTTGCTCTGATGCAAAGCATGATACCGTACAAGGCGGCATAAATGCATCACAATTGAACCCACTCCTTTCAGTTTAAACAATAAGAGTAGCCATCGAAAACGGAACATGCTTGCCTGTATGGCATGGGGACCCTGCAGTGCACTTGTGCAAACAAGCCACTGCAGGATAAATAGGCCATGTACGTAAAATTCAGTCATTGTGACTTACACCTGAGTTCTAGCAGGGGATCGCAAAAGAAGAAAAAGAAAAAGAAGAAGAAGAAGAAAAAGAAGAAGAAGAAGATATTTCTAATTTTTCTCCCTCATAGCCTCAAACTCACATTTTTGAAACATAATGATAAGATTATCAGTGGTTTGTTGAACACATAGCAGGTGTGCAGCTTCTGTTTGAATACATTCTAAAAGTACTATTAAAAGAGGGTTAATATAGTGGTCGAGTGGTTAGTGAACTCCGTTTCACAAGATTGTCAAGCAATGCTGAGTGATAGCAGCTTTTGAATGGGTGACCACTGGGGTGTCTCCTTGACCAAGAAATGTTAACCCTAGCTCACAAGGGTGCTGCATGGCGGCGATCAGCAACGGCACATGTGAAATCATAATGAATGTGACGGTTGCGCTATTGTGTATTATTGTTCCATGTATTTAATCTTCTATTGTTAGAGAACATGTATTTGACTGTTGATGCCATCGTGGCCTACCCCAAATTTCCCATGGGGATGAATAAAGTGATATCTATTTTATTTCATTATTTTTAAAAATGTATATCTTAAAGGTGAAATACCCAGATCTGTTTGCGTGACTTGAATTTTCTAGCATTGCTATTGTAAAGGGGGGAGGGGGGGGGGGGGTAGTTAATGTACTTTAATATGATTGGTCAATTTATTTTCCCACCCTCCACCAGCTCCTGAGGGTGTAGAGAAACCGATAGTGAACGGGTTCAACACCACGGTGATGGAGATCCAGTGGAAGGAGCCGCTGTTCCCCAACGGGCCTCTGCCAAAGTACACTGTGCAGAAGACCAACATCGCCCTCAGCTACCCAGCCTCAGTGGTCAGGGGGACCAGGTTTACTGGCGGGGGATACTACGTTTTCCCGCCCACTGTCATCCCGCAGAATGTTGCATTCACAGGTGGGGAATGTCTTTTGTTGTATTGTTGAAAATATTTCGTGAAAAAGTTAGTTTCTGATGCAGGGAATAAAAAAAGTGAACTTGTTTGAAAACATTTTCGTGAAAAAATTAGTTTCTGATGCAGGGAATAAAAAAAATATACTTGTTTGAAAACATTTCCGTGAAAAAATTAGTTTCTGATGCAGGGAATAAAAAAATAACCAAATTTGTTTCTGATGCAGGGAGTAAAAAAATAAACTTGTTTGAAAACATTTCCGTGAAAAAATTAGTTTCTGATGCAAGGAATAAAAAAATAAAACTTTGTTCATGTCTCGAAGTCTTTAACCTTTAAATTTTGTAGAGCACTTAGAGAAAGTAATTTAAAATTCACAAGTTGAAACCAAATCTGTTTACAATAGTGTGTACACATTTGAAGAGAAAAGATAGCACGATTTCAAAGATCACTGTATAAACACACTGTGGATCGGGTCTGCTGAATTTCACAGAAGTTGCTTTCTAGAGTAGAGGTGTCTTTACAGAGCGTAAATCATGAACTCTTCATCAGAGTTGTTGTAAGGTAAGGTAGATTGAGACAAGGCATTTTTAGGGAGAATTGTCTTGATTGCAGGTAAGTATCATTGTAATCACAATAGTTCAATCCCTTACTCGATTTTATGCTAGAAAAACCCAGGGTTATTTTTATTGCAGTGCATTTAGGTGCAGATCTGCCCCCTCCTCTCCAGGAAATCCCGTTGTTGTTACTATTTCATTGGGTATGAGACAGCTCTATTGTTTGAAGACTTAGGGATTATATGTGAGCTGATGGTCTCTCTTTCACTAATTAACTGAGAAATGAATGACAATGAGAAATGATGATGTAACTGCTGTGACAAAACTACAGAGAGAAGGCTTCAATAGGTCGGGTCCAGACGTGAAATTTATTTAGCTTAGCACACACACAGGCATAAGATGTGGTGACACAACAATGTGGCTATACGACACATAGGCCTATATTGTTTCTCTCAGTGAAACTGATATAGAGTTGTGTTGATATTATTCTTAAAGTTTCAAATGACTTTGCCTGCTCTTTACATTGCAAATCACTTTTTATTCTACATTAATTTTGCAGTTGTCAATTTACTATTTACACAAGAAACACAAGATGAAATATAAGAAAAATGTAGTGAGTCATGTGATTTTCATGTGTTACTTCAGACAAACATAGCTCAAACGTCCTTTTCCTGTGTCACTTCAAACAAACGTAGCTCAAACTCATTTTCCTGTGTAACTTCAGACAAACATAGCTCAAACGTCCTTTTCCTGTGTTACTTCAGACAAACATAGCTCAAACATCATTTTCCTGCATAGCTCAAGTCCTTGATAATATAGTAGGCATAATTATTTATGTAATATGCATTTTGTGTGAGTATTATGGGGAAAATGGGGGCCCGGTGGTCGAGTGGTTAGTGATATGCATTTTGTGCGAGTATAATGGCGAAAATGGGGGCCCAGTGGTTGAGTGGTTAGTGAACTCTAGGTCACGAGAAATGTCAAGCAACGTTGGGTGTTGCCACCATCGGATTGGGTGAACACTGCAGTGTGTCCTTGAGGCAGTCATGTCAACCCCAGCTCACCTGGGAGCTGCACAGGGGCGACCAAAAATGGCGTTGGTGTGGTTGCCAATGAATGACATGTTTGTGTTTTTCGACTTATATATGATTGTATTGTTCAATTTATTTGATGTATGCATGAACATGTGCACGCCATTGTCTTTGATTTTCCCTACGGGGATTAATAAAGTCTTCATTAAAATATTTTATCAGGGAGAGGATAACATATATATCATTTTTGTTAGTAGAAGTCCCCTTCCTCCTAATTTAATTATTTCTTATTTATTTTATTGTGTGGATGACTTACTAGAACATCATAATTATTATGTAGTTTTTAAACACTTTTTAGAAAGAAGACTTGTAAAATTTTCAAGTAATTTTTCAGTCTATACGTAATCTAGAGCTCTTCTATTTCCTCAAGGCATTCGGTTCAGGTTCCGTCTCAAGAAAGGTTCTGGCATTCTCTTGTTTACTGGGTCTGCCTCTCAGGAAGAGTTTCTGGCTGTGCAGTTTGTCAATGGACGCCCGAGGTTTATATTTGATACTCAAGGTAGGACGGTTTTAGACTTTTTTATGTGAGCATAACACTAGTTTTTATTTAAAATTGTATTTTTTCAGCAGTATCTAAATTCTTGACTTCATCCCATTAAGAGGGTCATGCATAGCAACTTTGGTTCTGTGACTTTGGTGACCTTTGGTTTGATTACCAGTTTTTTGTCCCCTGCAACACTGTAAGGTCATTAAGAGAGGGGCTACTTCAACCCTGCCTGTCAGGGCCAACCCGGGCTGAGATGGGAAAATCCCAGCGGAAAAAAACCCCTAACAGATTGTTGACGCGTGACATCGAACTCGAATCTTCCACATGACAGGCGAAGAGCCTGGCCATTACACCATAGCAGTGGTTATCTGAGTTTTTTGCTTGTAATGTATTATAGACATAAGTTACAGTCGATTGTGCCAGGAAACTCTTATTAATTTGTTTATTAGTGCTTTCTTGAGCTCTGACACTTTTGAATGTATTGGAAAAAGGAATCATTGGCTGAGAACAGCTTTATTTCAACCCTAATACCCTGCTAAGTTAAATCAGAGACCGGCGCTGTGGTGTAATGGTTAGGCTCTTCGCCTGTCATGCAGAAGACCCCATTTTGATCCCCGATCGCGGATGATCTTTTTTTTTTCTGCTGGGATTTTTTATCTCATAGCCCGGGTTGGCCTTGACAGGCAGGGTCGAAGTAACACGTTTCTTAAATGACCTTACAGTGTTGCAGGGGATGTAAAACTGGTAACCAAACCAAACTAAATCAGAGACATCTTCATTAGTTAGTGTATGGTAGATGTCATACCTTGGAATTATCAGGAAAATTGGGAGGCCAACAAATTAGTATTAAGGTAATCAATTGTGTCTTTTGTGTCTGGTGTCTTAAGCCTTGAAGGAGGCAATCGGAGGTAATGTACTATCATGACCAATATTAAGCTAAGCTCAAATTATCAAGATAATATTTGCTTCAAAGTCAAGTTGTGGTTTGATTTCGATGTCCCTCATCTTCCTTCTCTCAAACTGGCATATTGGTTTCACTAATAATTTCCAACATATTAAACATCAGGTACCAGCGTATGGCTAACATTTCAGCTATTTGCAAATAATGTTAACCTCACTACTACCTGCAAAGTGTCAAAATGTTGGCGACAGTAGTATTTGATATCAGCAAAAAGGTTTAATTTTACACAAATGTTATTACTTACATCTGTTTGAGTCAGGCAACTGCGAGGCAGACACAGTCCTCGACTATGACAGTTACACAGTCTGGCCAGATCTTCTCAATAATGAGATTCACACGATTGAGGTTTATCGGCAAGGGCAAGAGGGAAGAATGATTGTCGACTCGCAGTTCATAGGTTGGCCACTCAGTATTGGAACAATCTTGATTGATTGATATCTCAGAGTTCCACTCATATTTTTCCTTCTCTAATTCCTGTCATCTACTTTGAAAATGTCTTTGAAATCTTCTTTATTTCATGTCTTCATTTTTCATCTCCTTCGTCAAGAAATGTGTATCAACACATCCTTTAAAACTTTTGTTGATACACAAAAATGTTCCTTTCTTTTTTTTTTCCATTTTTGCTGGCATCATTGACTCTTATGACTGAAAAGAGCATGATGTTGATCTGCTTTGTGCGTTGTACACTTCTTAAGAGTCTGTTCCCAATTTCTGTTTACATATGCATCGATTGTCTCTCTTGATTGTGGATATTCTGTTCTGTGTACTAACAAACTGTCTTCCCAGTGACTGCTGCCTTTATTTTATCAGATGAATATTTGTGCTTCAATTTTCAGTCAGTCCAATTAATTATGCTGTGCTTTTTTCCATTCCATATTAATTTTTCAAAATTGTGGACCATGTGGCAATAGCAGTATTTGATTTAATCTATTTGCATGTTGTTAACATGACATTTGTCCCATGTTTTCAACATTGCTTTGGATAAAGATATTATGGATTGCTTTTTCCACAGGCCTCGGGGTCATTACTAACATTACAGATGTGGCATTTCTATTTCTAACATATTGTTGTATCTTTTTATGTTAATTATTCAGTATCTTTCACAAATTGTGACATTTCTTTTATAACTAAAGAACAATCATTCCAGTCTGGGCTGCCTGCTGTGGTGGCATTTCAATCCCTCCTTCCTGAAAGTTTGTTGGTCAAAGCACATTGTAATTTCAGTGAATTGTTTGACACTTTCCTTCCCCTTATTGACGCAGCCTTTGTATTCAATCATAGTGGTCCAATTTTGTTGTGACGCTGTTTTCTCATAGGTTCATGCAGACCTTTTTAATCTGTTTTTGACTAACACTTCAGAACTGGGTGTGTTCTCTCAGTGTTGTTTTGGTCCCACAGTGCATGTATGTGACTTTATTTCTTGTCAAAAAGTTTATCTTGATAAATAATATGTACATCTGGTTCATCATGAGGATAAAAGTGTACACTGCCGATTGTAGCATTTTCCAGTCAGAAATAAAAATGATATTGTGACTGGATTATGAATTATATATTTTATCATGGGAATTCAAGAGTCTACCCTGCTGATCTCAGCAATTAGAAAAAAAAATGATGCAGTGTGTGGAGCATATAAAAAGGTGTCAGTGTGAAATTGTGTTGACACAGTTTGTAAAGTCTTAGTCTTTTGATGAAAAAACACAGTTTGACATACAAAAAAACTCTGCATTCTTTAAATTCATCACGGACCTTCAATAGAGCAAAGCATCTCATCTGATACTTATTTGTGACTTTTCTTAGATGAATGAACAATACTCTTTTTTCCTCATGATGAACTCTATGACAAACGCAATTAACCACATCACTGAATTTCTATATGCGTCTCTTCTCACCCTATTTTCTTCTAGGCTGTGGCTCCTATGCCTTTATCGGCACCACCAATGATGAAGGCCTTCAATACAATAATGACAAGTGGCATAGTTTTGTTGCTCGGAGGTCTGGCATTTATGGCACAGTCATTGTGGATGACAAGTGGATAGGTACTCTTGCAACCAAAGCATGTGAGGTGGATGGTTTGATAGGCTGGTATTGCTCATAGTCCTCAACGGAGAATGCTGCTTTCAGCAATCTTAGTATCAGACAAGGGAGGTTAAATCCATGGAATGAAATTAATTTCTTTGCACTGGTTTGGATTTTTGTTTGGGTTTCTCTTAACTCTTTTTGTTAGTCTATTTTTGCATTATATGGAGTATCTCTTTGTTCAATTTTTATGGAAATGAATTAAGATTTCATCTGTCTTGATCATTACTTGATCCATTATCAGTGTAAGTTCCAGAATTTATAAGAATTTTTAAAGGAGCGATTTGGGAGAGTCATGCTTCATCATATGAGCAATATCGCTTGTCAACCAGCTTCATGCTTTGAATGCTAGGACTACCAGGTGAAGTTTGAACAATAAAGTATAGGATGCTATTTGTAGGATTTAAAAAAAATTATTAGTTCTACTGAGACTTGAGGCTGAACAATATGACTATATATTGCTTGGTAATATCGTACACTTGACTGATATCCCTTACCTCTCTTCTATCAGTAAATGAGTTAGTGTTCAACAATTTTGGATAAATGTTTTATATTGTATCTTTCATGTCTCTTACAATTTACATGCTAGTATTTTCTTTTCTTTCCAGACCTTCTTTCTTATGTCTTCTATCATATTTCTTACATTACTGTTATTGATGGTTACACATCTTTTTTTTTCTTTAAAAAAAATATTTCTTTTATCTCTTTGTTTTCTGTAAAAAAATTTTTTTGCTCCACAATAGGCCTATTACTTTCTCTGCATTGACTTTAAAAGTGTGGGGTCAGACGGTTTGCCTATGGCAATACTGATAGTTTCTAAAAAAATGCTGGTAACTGGATTGATCTAGGGGGGTTTCAATTAAACTATCTTTCCATTTCATGAAAAAGCATTTTTAAGCTTATTGATGAGCAATATTAAGAATATATAGATATTTGGAATGATAAGCAGCACGAATAAGCAATGTGTAGGCTACTTTTAGTGTAATATAGATACAGGATGAAGGAAAAACAGCTCTGAGGAAGAGAATAGAATAAAAAGAATATGCATAGAATATCCCATTGCCATCTGTTTTAATATATTGCAGAAGTATGCAAAACCAGCAGCAGCAATAAAAAGAAGTTATTGAAAATGTCGAAATACTCCACTGCTTTCTATTTTAATACATTTCAGAAGTATATAAAACTAAGAAGTAGCAAGTAGAAGAAGTTATTTCAAAATATTTAAATATTTGAATGCCTATCATATAATTTGTCTTGATACGCAAGCATCAAACATATTTATGTCTTAATTACCATCAGAGTGGTGAGTGATTTTTTTTCTTTACATGTTTCTAATTACCATCAGGAAACAGTAGTATTCGCGATGTGTCCTGTACTCAGACAAGCATCATTGGCCCCACGACAGCTGTCTATGTGGGAGGCTTTCCTTCTGACTTTGTCCTGCGGCGATCAAAGCGTAATAGAGAGGTAAGCTTTATAATACTGTATGTAGATTTGCATGCTTTGTAGAGAATTTCAAAGATATTAGTTTGTGAATAGAATTGTTTTCTTTTCTTTCTTTTTTTTTGGTAGCATTTTTGTTTGTTGTGATAGTGTTTTAAGTGGTATTGTTTAGAGAGGATCTACTATAGCTTCATAAGTCCTTATGCAGGTATTATATAATCCTTTTCTATAAGTAAGATACAGTGATAGCAGTGTTGAAGACCAGGCATCCTTTGTAATTGACGAAAGTATTTCTGACTGTTCTCTAAACTCTGGCATCTTATAGTTTCTCCAACATGAATATTAGTCCTTTTGCAGGTATTATGAAATCCTCTTCTATCAATAAGAGACAGTGACGGCAGAGTTGAAGACCAGCTAGTTTGAAGTTAGTTGCTTATAGAGGCATCGGCTTCTTTGGCTGTTTTAGCCTGAGGTTTTGAAGACCAGGCATTCTTTGTTATTGACAAAAGTATTTCAGACTGTTCTCTAAACTCAAGCATCTTATAATTTCTCTAACATAGAGATGTAAACCTCTTGAAGGTTGTCGGCTCCCATCATCTACATTTAGTAAACGGGTTTAGGAAAACAGATAGAAAAGAAAAGAAAAATTCAAACTTTTTTTAATAGATAATTTTGTTACAAAGGCATGCACATTCATTCCACATCTCATATTTAGTTAACAGAGCATGACATCCACATTTTACAGTTTCTCACCACTCGCCATTAACACATTTATGTCACCCCACACAGTTTGCACAACAAAGTCTATATAGATACACGTATGTCATACATGATTTTATGCCATTCATTAACCATTCATATCTCTCACCATGTAGTGCACCATTATATAAGTCACATAACCTAGTACTCATTCTTGTCACCAATATATTTCATCTTTTCATAACACACGTCATAAAATTTTATATTCCATGTATGCTTTTATTAATTTATTGTTTTAGATGTGATGTCGTAGTATTCAGTTTATATTTTGATCACAATACAATTGTTGAGCAGGTATAGTAGGGTTATTCTTCTCATGTGTTGACAGCAAGGTTTTCAGCAGGGTTTTGTGTAAGCTTATATGTTATTCAGCATGCCGTTTTTATTCTCTAGAGAAAAAATTACCTACACTTGGTAAGTGGGTGTCTTCAAGCGTGACGTTATTTCTCTATGTTATTTCAATGCACACAGCCACATGAAATTTCCCTCTCTTCTCTTTCCTCTGTGAATCTTCATTTTTGCGTCTCCTGAAATCAATTCCTATTCTTTGTGTGGGCAATCACGGATAAGTCCTTCTTTTACAGATTTATGTGAATGATTGTTTCAAAGCCTTTTACTGACATATTGACCACAACCAACGTAATATGCAACTGATTCTAGTAATGTCATTTTGTCATTCTTTTCCTTTTTCATACCGTGTGATGAGAACCTACCTGCTTGAATTTATCTGAATTACTCACCTAATTGTCATAAGAGGGCTTATACTGATTTATTTATTGTAAATTTCCCAATGAGAAATGTTTCAATTCTGTGAGGACATTTTGCATCAATAGAGTGAAGGAGGAGGATTCTGGATCCTCTGGAGGAAAGAAGACTTCTGGTTCCACTAAAAGAGAGTCTCAAACTCAAATTATTTAGGGGCCACTGGAGGTAGAGTCTGGGTCTGCTAGGACTACATCATACAGTCAAACCTGTCTAAGACGACCACCCAAGGTCGAGAAAAAAGTGGTGGTTTTAGACAGGTTGTCGTCTTGGAGAGGGGTAATATATAGAAACAATGTAATTTGGGATTCAATTGAAAGTGGCCGTTTGTGCAGGTGGTCGTCTTATACAGGTGATCATTTAAGCAGGTTTAACTGTATATATACAGGAAAAAACAGGGTTTCAAGTATTTAAAACCCCCAAAAGTAGTACATGCGTAATCATCTCAGTTTTTATTGATAGCAGCTTAGACTGAGAAGACTTCTACAGATTTCTCTTACCTACTCTTGTCAAACAGGCACATGTGTAATGAGACAAATGTGTGGTCGCCCTAAACTTTGATTCCAAGTAGGGGGTGCAAAATATAATCTTACCAGCCTTAATTAACCAGAGGGCTGTGAGTTTTAGACACCTATACTTAAAGAGATTTGAAGAGGACTAGATCATATATATACAGGAAAAAACAGGGTTTCAAGTATTTAAAAACCCTTAATGTAATACGTGACAAACTTTATTGTTACTCTTCTCAATTCTCTTTCATAGAAACTACTGCCTGGAAGAATGTCTTTTTTTCTTTAAAAAAACAACTTGCAAACTAAATGTGCACCAGCCGTCCCCAGAGCAAAGAAGAATGAGTTAAAACACTTGATTCATATTCTGTACTTCTGTATACTTCCTTGATTCCCGAGTTTTTACTGCAGTTGCAAGCTTGCCCTCAAGATAGCAATAAGGAATAAACTTTGAACTTAGCATCCACATTGAAGGTCCTCCAAATTTTTGGAATATGGCATAATGTGTTGATATCTTTGCAGTGTATGTTGACGATGTGTTGTGTATATGACATGTACATATAATGTTTACCGTGTACATGTATGTGCATAATTTTTTTCCAATTGAAAAAAAAAAAAAAAAAGAAAAAAAAAGAAAGACTCTTTCTCTCAAGATATTTAACTTCTTAAATTTTCCACTCCCTTCTGTTTGCTTAGGAACTTAATTTTCCCTGAGATTTCACTGTTTTCTGAACACTTTCCTTCATCACTCTAACTGCTTTTGTTTTCAATCTCTGATCTGAATGACGTAGCCTATGTCTTCGGTTCTGGAGGATGTAACTTTTGCTCCTCTCCATGGCTGCTTTTCTTCTCGGAATGCTGGTGTGAAAATATTTCTTTTCTAAGAGGTTGTTGATGGAATTTGACCGTTGTGTACTCAGAGAGATAGAGAGAGGGAAGAGACAGAGAGATAGGGAGAGGGAGAGAGAGAGGAGAGAGAGAGAGAGAGGAGAGAGAGAGAGATTTCTTTGTGTCTGGAGACACAAATTGTACTTGAGAAATAATCATGACCTTATCAAAAACAAATTTTGTAAGCTCTCTGAAAACATCCTACATTTTGTCTTTACATGTCATGTATATAATTGTCAATACACATATCAATATAGGTCATTATATTAATTATTTATTCAACTCTCTTTCTTTATACTGATTGCCCATTGTGAAATAGTCTTTAAAAAATATTTTATGCCTTTCTGTTTCTTGACTAAATTAAGAAACTTAATAGCAGTCTGTATCGGAGCTTTTGAATCATCAGCTGCAAAATTTTGTTAGCATGAAAGATTGTGAAGGGCATAGGGCCTGCGTTTGAGTGAGGGATATGTGTTATATAAATATGCAACCACTGTTACAAACTTCCTCTGTTTTAATATACATCTTTGCTTGATATGTGTGTCTTTACAGTTAATTCCCTTTTGACCCCCATTGATGAGGAACTAAGTTTTTTCTCATAAATCTAGATTGTACTTTTGAAAAGCAAACTATGTGCTTCATGACAAGTTTTTCCACTCTGGAGATTGGAGATTATACTCGTGCCAAAAAATAACTTAGTCTTTTAGTCCTTTGTATGTGTATACTTATTTACTAAACATATTATCACGGTTTCTTTTGTTTTGTTTTGCCAAAGCCTTGCTAAGTTCTGATGACAATCCATTGATAGAGATAACGGTACTTTTACTACTATTTGTATTTAAACACGTGTTACATTCTCCCTGGAATCATTTGGGATCCCAAATTTTCTTATATTTGTCCAGATTGAGACTGAATCTCTTCAAGGATGCATCGACAATGTGGAAATCTTACAGCAAGTTTACCCGGAGGAAGTGTGGAAGAGCCTGGACTGGTCAGAGGGCGCCTCCAATGACTTGGCCTTCCTCAACTGGCAAGGTTGCCCTATTAATCTAGAACCGGGCATACACTTTATGGGCAAAGGTAGGTAACTGGTTGCAGAAAAGATAAGAGGAACAACCCATGATGTATGTAGAAATTCCATGTCAGGCAGTTGTGATATGCATTATGTGGAGCCCTGTTGTGAGAATTGACATGAATGTTGAAGACTCGGATAAGTTTGACTTTAATATCATAGCTTATAATAATTATGATATTAATCTTTTACCGTCCTGTCCATTTATGACTTTTTGAATTATAGTAAAGTACCTAGAGCTGTGTACTCACGGGAGTGGGTGCTGTAGAAATGATCTACATTATTATTATTATTATTTTATCATTATTATTGTTATTATTATTATTATTATTATTATTATGATTATGATTATTATTATTATTATTATTATTATTATTATTATTATTATTATTATTATTTCATTTAACAATTTGGAGAAGTGCCTTGGGTTTTAAATTTTTAAGGGGATATGCTATACAAATGCCACAATTCTTCTTCTACTTCTTGTTGATATTCTTTTTCTTATTTTAAAGATATTTTTATTATTATTATTATCATTATTGCAATGTGAGCAATCCTTGCATTTTCTGTGACTTATAATTTTTTATTACTTGAACATAGTTGTGTATTTTTCCTTTTGTATTCTTATTTATTACTTTGTCTTTGAAATAGCTGATGTGTTTGTCTAGGAGTCTGGGCATTTCCTAACAGAGATAGAGGGGTGTTGTTTGTTGAGCTTTTATGACATTGTTGGCAATGTTAGTGTTAGGTTATTAGAATGCCAGGAAGAAGATTAAAATCAGAGCATTAAGAAAAAGGGAGAGAGAGAAAAAATAGAGAGTGAAATTAGTGTCCTAGATACGTTATGGCACCATGTACGGTACTTGGATATTGTGGAGTTACATCCCCTGCTATTGTATGAAAATCTAGGTCACAATTAAAAGAGCAGTCTCGGATCAACTATTCATGTCTGTCACATGTGTATTATTTGTGCTAGCCCCTGCAGCACAACAGTGAGGGAGAGAGGGATGGATGGAGGGAGAGAGAGAGGGAGAGAGGAGAGAGAGATAGTAAACGATGCAGAGAGGGAGAGTTATAGTACCTCGTGAATTTTTCAAATGGATTTGATAACAACCCTTATTTTATTTCTCACAGGTTTTCTCATATTGGAAAATTGTGATGATAGAGGGAATTGTGAACTGGGTGGAAACAATATACGAATACGGTTCAGAATGAGGACAAATCTGCACACAGGTCTGCTGTTCCTCATCTACGGAGGGAACGACATCTACATGTACAGGTGGGTACGAGACAACACCACTTTGTAAGATTATTAGTTTATTTCGTTTAAAAATTAAAGATCATATCATTATAGATTAGTATTTTTGTAGTAGGCCTATACCGTGCTTCAGATTTGCCATTTAATATTTATATGTCGGTATACATAAAATTTTCTATGAAAAAAACCCAATTTTTTGGTTTGAAGTTTTGGAGCCTGATTTAGTCTTGTCGTGACACATAACACAAGTAAAAATATTTTTTGGGGAGTTTTTAAAGATGGTTATAGTTGTTGCACCAAAATAGCCCTTGTACAATGTACAGCTAACTCAATAGTTACACATTTACTAGGGTAATGTTTAAAAATCCAAAAATGGTGTCAATTATTGTGTACCTCCATATTTGGAGATTCTTTGAGATTCTCATTTTCAAAAATTCTCTTTTTTCTTAACAGTGCCCTTGAAAATAATCAATTGAGGTTTGTTGTGAGCGACAACAATGTAAAGACTGTCGTGACCTATGACGACCCGTCCCACATCTTCTGTGACGGCAAGTGGAATACGCTAATCTTTGACAAGATAGGGCAGCAGGCAGGCATCAGCATACTTCAGGGGAAAAACTTTACTATTGGCGACCCAAATGTGCTCATGTTTCTCACTTTCACTTCGCCGATACATCTGGCTGGGGTGAAGCCAAACTCTGAGGTTGAGGCGTACATAAAGGAGAATGGATTGCAGATTCCAAATGATGGTTGGTGTCTCGTGCTTGATTTTCTTCATAATGATAATAAATGCAGATAATTTCTATAGAGCCTACTCTCAGTGTACATAGTTCTTGGTGCTTAACAATCTATATTATTAGCCTACTCTAACAGTAGCAAAAATTTCAAACCTCAACCAGACTTCAGAAATGTAATATGACATGATTCATGGTAGTACTGGTTTAATGAGAAATGAGACAACCAGTTCTCTAACAAGTTCTACCATGAATCATGTCATATTACATTTCTGAAGTCTGGTTGAGGTTTGTAATTTTTACTACTGTTTGTATTTTCACACGCATTACAAACTCTTTCGAATCCTTTGGGATCCCAGATTGGAGTATCCCTGTTGGAGAGCCACTTTCATCCTCGTCTGATTACTGTAACAGACAGGATGTCATTCTGAAACAATATCTCTATTCCTAGGAAGCATACAGTGTAAGCTGCCGTTTTACAGGCGCTGAAATACTTGCATACTGACAACCCAGATATGAGTTATCTTGATGTAGTATGAAAAATATGGAAAGACTCGATGATTTTTTAAAACTACTGACATAGTGTTCTAAATGTTTATTTTTCTTTTTTACCAGACATCGATGTGGAAGATGATCAAGCATAATCCCTTTTATTTGGCTTATTGAGTTTCTAAGATTAGTTGAAAGGGATCTACATGTTTTGAGAATTACATGGCTTATATAAAATGGAATGTGTTAAGATTACTCTAAGGAAAAGCAGTTTTATAACTTTTTCTCATAGGATCAGATAGCTTTTAGTAATGTAGAAATGCTGTAACTCTTTAAAAAGAAGCAAAGATAGCAAGGGTAGTGTCGATTAAATTATAAAAAATAAATTATTGACAAACTTCATCCTATCTAATATGTTCTTGTTCCATCCATTATTCCTCTTTTGATTTACTTGCAGCCTTTGGAGGATGTATTTCTGGCTGGACTGTCAACGACACACCAAAGGACGAATCGTACACGGTTGTGGATGTGGCAAACACCAACCTAGATGGATGTCCAGCCTACCACGAACCAGAGGAGACCTGCCAATCCAGCCTGATCACAGAGGTGTATGAAGGCCCAGAGACTATGGCTTACGACACAGGACTGCTGCCATACACAGGTGGGAAGGGAATGCGATGGAGGATTTCTCAATTGCTTCCATGTGTGGTTTGGTTTGGTTACCAGTTTTACATCCCCTGCACCATTGTAAGGTCATTTAAGAGACGGGCTACTTCGACCCTGCCTGTCAAGGCCAACCCGGGTTGAAAGGGAAAAATCCCAGCAGAAAAAATCCCAGATCGTCCGCGATCGGGGATCGAACCAGGGTCTTCCACATGCAAGGCGAAGAGCCTAACCATTACACCACAGCGCCGGTTCCATGTGTGGTTTGTTGGGTCAAAAGAAAAAGAGATTATTTGGCCTCTTAGTATTGAATGAAATCACAGGAAGCAGCTATGAATTTATAAATAGGCTAGGCTCATATGCATAAATCATTTGTATGGAACAAACGAACAAACCAAAAGAAAAATGAAAAAAAGGCTGTTTCTATTTTTTCTCTATCTTTATTTTATAATTTTCTTTGATATTTTCTTTTATAATAATGTTTTTTTTAATCAAATCTTAATTTAGACTTTCAACCTATTTGTTGATGACAAATTTGTTGGTGAACTTATTGTTTAAAGTGGCTGAAATATTACATTAGATGTTTTAATATGAAATATTTCTGAGCATTTAATTTATTGATTGTTCCTTCACAGATTACATCTATAGGATAGTGGCGTCCAATGAGGCAGGTGAAGGCCTCAGTACATGGGGCTATGGGCACACCAGGGAGGGAGGTAAGGAACACTAACAGAGTTTGGTGATGTTTCATATAAAAAAACTCTGTAGTTTAAATATGGTGGATAGTCTTATATTATGGTGGATAATTTAATAAAACTTGACATATAACAGAGATAGTGTCGCAGGAAGTCAAATTGGTACAACTAAACTGGAAATGGATAGTCATGAAAATCATTTGCAGTTTTTTTTTTTATAGTAGTAGCATTGATAGTATCAGTAATTTTTGGAGAGCCCATTCCAGCAAAACACTCTCTATGTGCTTCACAAGGTGAAGTTAAAGACAATTCTTACACAAGCATACCAATACATTCAAACGTACAGTAGTTAGAAGCTACTCATTTATAGAGACACCAACTTCTTTTGCTGTTTTAACCTTTCAAATGTAGGCCTACATAATTTTAGCTAATTTTGGTATTTTTAAATCTATATCCAATCCTTACAGTAGTTAGAAGTTACTTATTTATAGAGTGACCAGCTTCTTTTGCTGTTTTAACCTTTCAAATGTAGGCCTACATAATTTTTAGCTAATTTTGGTATTTTTAAATCTATATCCAATCCTTACAGTAGTTAAAAATTACTTATTTATAGAGTGACCAGCTTCTTTTGCTGTTTTAACCTTTCAAATGTAGGCCTACATAATTTTAGCTAATTTTGGTATTTTTAAATCTATATCCAATCCTTACAGTAGTTAGAAGTTACTTATTTATAGAGTGACCAGCTTCTTTTGCTGTTTTAACCTTTCAAATGTAGGCCTACATAATTTTTAGCTAATTTTGGTATTTTTAAATCTATATCCAATCCTTACAGTAGTTAAAAATTACTTATTTATAGAGTGACCAGCTTCTTTTGCTGTTTTAACCTTTCAAATGTAGGCCTACATAATTTTAGCTAATTTTGGTATTTTTAAATCTATATCCAATCCTTACAGTAGTTA
>JAUKPP010258398.1:5304-22188 GCA_032273245.1 Phyllaplysia taylori
GCAGAAAGATGCCCCCCCCCCCCCCCACCCCATTTCCCACATAAAGAAAATAAAAAGCCCAAAAGCCAACAAATTTATATTGATGGATACATTGATCAGAATGGATCACAAACAGAGTCACTACGTAAAACAAACAGCATTTACCACAAGCATTCAACAAAATACAGTGAATATTCGTGTATATTATTTTGTGGTTTACAATCTATTGATCAGTTCTAGATGACAACTGAAGAAGGTAAGTTTAAATCATCAAAAGTGCACATCAATTTAGCATGAATTATAGACAGGTCACTTCACAATCCTAACCATGGAGAGGTCAAGAGAAAGAAAAAAAAACTGTCAATGGTTACAATTTTCTTGTACAACAAACCCTACTGAAACAAAAAAAAGCTGACATCATTTGTGGCGTGCATATAGTTTCCACATGGAAAACTAAAATCCAATCAGAATGTTATACAGTACGACAAAAGAAGAAAGCTATGTACATACCAGATCATTTTTTTAAAAATCTTTGTTTAGCAATCATCATGCTGCATTGTTCAAAATACATTTTGTATAATGTAAAAATGGAATTTCAATCAAATAGGACCAAAACAAAGAAAAATGAAGATAAACATCAATATACAACCACTAAAACCCCTGATGTAATGCAATGTACATTCATAGAAAGAATATTCAAAACATAAATGTCAAAACCACATGAACAACATCAAATTGCATTCACATAACAAACAGCAGACCAGTATGTATGTACATCATGTTCATAGCAAAAGCTTGCACACTGAACTTGAGAAATCCAATTAGTTCAGATGGTAAGGAAGGGAAAGATTGTGAAGAGGAGGAGATAGAGGGGAAGGGAGACAGAACCACATGCTGTAGAATAAACGTGTCACAAAGACCCATGATGTATTGTAAGTTTGCTCCACAACATTCCACAACATTGTCCTCTGACACTGGTCTCGAGACAAGGCTACACATATTGCATGAACATGCCACTGTCTGTGCTTGTCCAGGTAGGAGAACATTTCAACAAATAGGCAGGAAAGTTCCCCTATTCTAGACAGGTGTTAAAGTATTTCGCTAGCATAGCATACTGAATGTACTCAATACCAACATGTATTTACAATTATAAAGTCTGTAAAATGTTCTTTTCTCTTGTTAAAAGTTATAATAATCAAACTTGATAAACTTTGCAGGACCCTGCAAACAAAAACATCTTTCATTCATACACCATGAGACGAAGAAAAAAAAAGGTACACAAAATTTAAGTACATAAATATTACTTCATGGTACATATTGCTTGCAAACAAAAATTAAAATAGAATAATGTATCACTTCACTTTGCATATAAGGGCTTTTTTCAACAAAAGAAGGGATGTGGACAAGAACCTACACATACTGATTTTTGGTTTTGATAAAACTTTAATAATAATAAAAGGGTGAAGGAGGGAATGACAAAATGAGGCTCAAGCTGAGGTGGGGTGAGGTAGAGATAGAAATCTACTCTTGAGCAGGCTAATCATCATAACAAAGCTTTGTCACGCAGTGACTCTCACAAGTCGTCTCTTGTATACTGTTATGCAGTGCAAACAGACATAAGCACCACATACAGACTGGTGTAGTTTGCACGACCTGTTCAAGAAATCAAGAAATCATCATACTCATACTGGCAAATCCATTGGGTCAAATCAAACATAGCACTGTAAAACTTTCATATACGTGGAATTGGAGGCAATATAATCATATTGGTGTATGCAGACTTCACTGGTGTGCATAAAAATGTCATTCCTATACATACAAGGACACCTCTGTCATAAACAATACATTCAAACAATCCATGTGCTCTCAAACTCCAACAAACTGAGCAGAGAACCAAGAGAAAATCCCAAACGAGACGGCTTTGGCTCCAAACACTGAGTTCAGGACACCAACAATACACAAGAATGACACCATTAAACGAAACCCTGTTCAGCGTTGGAAAGACCCCAAACAATAAAAAATTGCCCAGAGCAACGGTATGTGTTGGAGAGAACTGAGATGTCTGCAGGTGTGCCAGGAGCTAATTAGAAGTGTGAGCCTTACCACATGCTCAAATCCTAAACATGAGCTGCAGCATCAACAACACACTGGAGTCAAACTAATACCAATACCAAATTTTTTAAAAAAATGCTGAACCATCTTTCAACTATGAATACTTGGTGAATCAAAATCAGCTTGGTTTTATAAAAATAATTTGGAACACCACTTTCATTTACCCTGTCATCTTACAACAAAAGGGAGTAACAAATTAGGTCAATTTAACACTCCAAGGTGCAAATTTTGGCTCACAAGCCTAAAGAAGCCCTGAGTTAGAACCACTGTGGAATCCAAATAATCAATCTCATCATTCCCACCAGCTAAAACCCAAGACAACCATCACGCACCGACGCTATGGTGTAATGGGCTTTTCGCCTATCATGCAGAAAATTTGAGTTCCATCCCCGTCGCAGACAGGGCTGAAGTAGCCTGTCTCTTAAATGACCTTACAGTGTTGCCGGGATGTAAAACTGGTAACCAAACCAAACCAAACATCACAAAGTATAATCGAAATTAATTTCATGTTAATCAAAATCCTCAGAGAATAGCATCCTGTAGTTTTTCAATTAGAAATATTCTGAACCATTGAAAGAGATGAAGAAAAGAAACTTTATTTCTCATCTTGAAATCAGTTAAGTTTTTTAACCTTACTTCCAGACTACACGCAGCGGAACACTAAACTGTCATCAGTAATCTGATACTGGATTCTATCAAGTTATTCAACTTTAAAGTTGGTTTGGTTTTTTTAAAACGATGACTTGAACTTCCAAATACCTAATCCCTTTTCCCAGTGGACGTATTTAATTTCCACGTGCAAAAATTGCCTGTAAATAAAAACACTCCCCTGGTGTGACAACTATGAGCCGAGCCCAGGAAGCACACGACAATGACATTAGTACAGGAGCACATTTGCATCCAGTTCCTGGTTTTGTTTTCCTCAATGAGCTGCCCAGGACACTGATGATATCAATACTGTCAGGTACAAAGCCACCAACAAACAACCACTGCCAAACATTCAGTACAATACATGCATTCCTAATGGTATGAAAGTTTCAAACTGAAGTTACACTTAAAGAATTTTACAGGTAATCTACTTTGAAAATCTAGTCCCCCAGAAAACTATCGAAAATTACAGGTTTAACCAAAACTATGCTGCTTTTTCACTTTTTTTTAATACATGTTCCCCTGAAGTTGTTTTTGTGGCCAAAACCTTTGATACCTTCTGTCTGACAGAGCAAACTTATATGACCAAATATTCAAACTAGTCAGAAAATAAGTTAACTGGTGAAAAAATATCAGTCTAAAGAGCCATGAACATTTCCTCTGGCAGAATAGTTTCCAAAGAAAATAAGGACATCTATTTTCATGCATTCGTACCACAATTCAGCTTTAAATATCAAGCACTATTGCAATCGACATTTTGGGTGAAATCAAGCTGGAATCATTATGGTACAGTAGAACACAACTATAGCGGCACTTTACCGGAATCCTCTTCCCCCCCCCCCCCGATGTAAACTGTGCTCGGGTTTAGCAGGTCAAAGAAAGGCCCAAACTTACTGCGGGATCCGGGAGGCAAAAAACAAATACATTTATATAATCCAACTATTGTGGGCACTAAATATAGCTACCGTTGACATCATAGCGCAACCGCTGCTCTGCAGGAAAACCCGACTTTCTGCCTCACTTTCTCCATTTTGAATTTTGGAATTCCACGTTTTGCTTATGTAATCGTTAGTGACTGAAACAACAGTGTTTCCTCTGCGCCGGAGGTCATGTGAATTTTTAATAAAAATGTTCAATTGCCCTTTGCATTCCTCTAGGGGGATTTTTCTTCTCGAACTAGAAGTCCCGCTATAGCCAATTTCTACTGTACAACTTTTCAATTTTTTGTTTTTATCAATGAGCCCAGTAGTTTAAAAGATATTGCACTTCACATACTGACCATCAAAAATACTATCTCGTATTTGAGAAAACTTTGAATCTCAACCTTGTAAGCCGAGTCTAAGTGCGGGTTAAGATAGTACCTGATATCAGGGGTGAATTGTGGCATTGTGACAGCGCTAACCTCAGAATCAAACAAAGCACTTACAAAGCAGACAGCATTTTCAAGTAAATTTCTACATTCTCACACAAAGCAAACACCATTTTGGAAAATCGGGCACTTGCAAGGGACACAATTAATCATAAAGTTATCAGTGAGTAAAGCTGTGGGTTCAGCTGCTCCCAAAACATCACTTGTTTGGGGTGAGACAGTAAGCAAAAGGTCAACTTCAAATGGAACATATATACTCTTGCTCTCAACATCAACAAGCCCCACAATGGTATACAACTGAGATTCATGGTGAGGTAAAAGCAATGCATAATCATAATACACAGACAATTGAACATTCAAACATTGGCAACGGGATGCTTTTCTAAGAAGAACAATGTGAATTTCTGGTGTGGGTGCCTTAATCAGCACAGTACACTAAAGCTGCTTTCTGCAAACATTTGGCCAGTCTCTACAATAAGGACTAAGAGAACAACCAATTTAATTAGCATCAAGACTAAGACAAGAGGTATTCAAACTATTAACTACTGCAGTTCAGTTTCAGTTTACACCCTTTTAATACGAATGACGACTCATCTGGAGATGTTTGGGGCCTTGATGATAATGATACTGCTTTTCTTTCTGCCTTTGTTGAATAAAAGAAGAAGAATATTGCTCTGACTAAAGAAATCAACCAATTAGTACAATACTTATATTATTCCCTTCTCAGTAAGAAAAATCATGAGATTGGTTTTGATGTAAAAAAAAAAAGAAAAAAAAAAAAGAAAATACAAGTAATATCAATAACATCCTATTTTTGTTGTATTCATTTGAATTATTTTTTAAAATGCTCTGAATCATTGTCAACATTTTCAATAAAAAACATGTCATTATAGCTTTCCTTAAGGAAAAAAATCTGAACAGTCATTGTTTATTGTTACTGTGTAGTTTTAAAACTTCGTACAAATAAACCTGGTGACCCTTGACCCATGTAACTTCAATGAGTTACCGTTTCATGTTATACCTGTGACTAAGCTTCAATGTTTAATGCTGATGTCAACATGTTTGATCAAATCAAGCTCGAGCCCAGCTACCACAAAGAGGCAATTCATTTTAAAACTATCCCGCATCTACTTGCCTGCTTCAATAAATTTGAAGGGCACTGTGCCCCCCCCCCCCCCCCTCACCTAAGAGGCCCCAATGACAAAGTATATTGGTCAAAACTTTAGCCACTTGAACACTATGATACTATCAATCAACACCTGAACTCTTTTCATATGACTAGAACAAAACAACCATCTCCCAGTTTATCTTGTTTCAAACTTGGTTACACACACAGTTTTTTAAAACTCAAACTTGAATAATAACAAAACTAAATTGGAGGGGGATTTCAAACGGATCTCTGAGGGAGGTAATAATGAGAAAGCTTAAATCAACAAAAACTCCCAACCTATTTATTAAGGCAGAATGAGAAACAGGTATGTTTATCAGCTTCTTTAAAATTAAAGCAATGTACCTAACACACATTGGATAATTAATTAAATTTAGTTTTCAAAGAAACGAACCCGAAAAATAACTGAACTCCCCAGGACTGTTAAATATAAAACCCTCTTTAGCATTGTACACTGTGCACATGCCTATAGCCGGAAAAAAAAGAAGAAGAAAATCAACATCCTTCAATTTTAATCCCTGACTTCACAAATACCTATGTGTATAAATCTTTATAAATGACTGATTGCAAAATACATACTTCATCATAATGGTCCAGGAAACACAATTGATTGGGTGGGAAGACAAACATAAATTCCAAGAAAGGAACAAATATAAAATTTGCTTCTGCACAATACACACCAATACATTAACTCTATGAGGCAAATAGACTAGAGCTTGATTTAAATATAAAAGAGTTAAAAAGGCAATTCAATTCTTGTTTGTGCACTCAAATCAATACCGGTATCTTTCTTTCACAAAGGACTTAGTATACAAGGATATAAAATGCACTTCGCTTGTCCCTTGCCCAGAAGGTAAAAGCCAGGGCTTTTTTAAATCAATCTAGGTAGTTTTGTGGGTCTGTTGATGACTCTGGACTTTGAGAGCACTAAAATCATTGTAAATTCCAGCATGGTTTTATATGGACAATATCACTTCAATTGTTTTCAACATTTGAAATCCCAGGAACCTATAAAAGCGCACACATCTTTGAAGCAAATATTGCTTAAAAATCTCAGATGAAAGCATGTGACGTAATGAGGTTATGAAATTTATCTCTATTAAACAGGGTATGAAAATAACTGCATTTCATCTCTTTCCCCAATAGAGAATCCAGACAGTATACATGGAGTTAAGCCATCTTTAAAATGAAAGCTACATACAGTGGTCATTGCTTTGTGAAGGTGGGAAATAGGAACTTGCTCTGTATGATCCCAAAACATTGGAGGTGCTTTACTAACACTACTTTCCCTTGAATGAAGTCCCAGAGTGTAACTTGTGAAAGTCAGTAATATTTTAACTAGGGATTATTAAATTCACTGTTTGCAAACTCTCGCTAATTAATACATCAGTGATCCTAAAAAATTCCTCATCCAGTACCAGTACTTGACCATGAAAATGGACCCCCTCCCCCCCTCCAAAGTTTACAAGTTAAACTTCAATGAGGATTTCTACCTCCTAATGCTGTCTTTCAAATTGTTTTAATCATCTGGCCATTTGATATTCAACAAGTCTTTGCATCCTTTAAGATTGCCCTCAAAGTCAAAGTAAATTAGAGACAAGAATGAACAACCATGCACAAAAAGAATCATAAACGACATTTGAGAGGGAGCAGGTAGAGCACACCCTAAAAAACACACATGATTCCTTAAAATAAGCAGCGGAAGACTTGAGTTTGGTATAAACATCAAGATGTATCGTTTGAACCTTGTCCTGCCACAATGCAGTTACAATAATGGATTAGCAGACACAATATTTGCTCCACTCACAACAAAGCATACATTTTTCACGAGATAAATCAGAATGAGAAAAATATTGACTCTTTCAGATAGCCCAGTGAGAGCCAACGCCTGGTAATTCAGTCAAAACACACAAAGCAACACTGTGCATGTATAATTTACAAGCCTAGAACTATGAAAATCTGACTATTTATATTTTAGTTGTATTCTAAATTCATTCATTAGTAGTGAAAAACATTTACGCCAAAACATATTAAATACAGGGCGATTTGTTTCTTATATATTGATCCATTCTAAACTGAAATAACTCAGAGATGGTAAGAGATTGAAACATTCTTTTTCTGCCTAATAATCCTCATCCATTTAAGTTTTTTCTTGTACCAAAATCAACTTATTTCACGAACACACTGCGCGATGACGGCAGTTTGCTCGAACAGACCCCGATTTTTATGAGCACAGAAGTGACACTAATCTTTCATTTACCGAGTGTGTCTTGTGCATTTACAAAGCAGATCGCGTGCCTGCAGCTCTGAGAACATTCCAACTGACCACAGCAAGAAATGCACAATCTAAATCACAATCAGAGTCTGGTATAAAAATTTCGTAGAAACTAGTGATGTCAATTGTTACGATAACAATGATAGCAAGAAGGGGATTCGCAAACTGCATTGCGCCCGATTAATTGAAATTGAAAAAGACGACTACCTTAATTTGATACTCTCAGAAATATCCATTGCTTTCTAATTTCAAACGATAAAATACATTTTTTTCCCCCATAACCCTATAACTTAATCCAGAAAAAAATTAAATGGTCAATGCATGATGTGCAGAAAACCATTTAGTTTCATCTCCTCCTACTGTTTCGGAGTTATTTCAGTTTAGGATTATCAATATAAAAACTACGCTCTGTACTAGTAGTTCACCCAAACTTGAGTTAGGTTAGAGTCCTGTGATACGGGCTTATTCTCTTTTATCCACATGACCTTGGACTTGGGGATTATGGTTGACAAGAGGGTGGGTTTGAAAATAATGCATTTTTAGTTTGTCAAGTTTTATCAACAAAGTAACTCTTTCAGTATTTTCAATTCATTTTATGCTTAAATAAGTAGGCCTCTCTCTGATATTTACATTTCTAGGGAAGCTCTGGTAGTTTAAATCAAACACTATGTGATTCAAAACTCCATTAAAAGATAAGCAGAACTTGTTTCTATCAGAACATCCACACTATTAGCTTAGTGTACTAAGTGTGTTTTACTGTATTTCCAGACATCAGAATCAATTGACTGTGTGCACTGAGAATGTTATGAGACTGCTGGCCAAGCCGCATGTTGTGCTGAGCACTCGATACATTTAAGGATACAAACATTCTGCCTCGCATTTTGATCAGACTTTAACAGCCAAACCTTTCCTTGCAACCAAACACTGCTTTTTACTCGCTTAGAAATAAAAACAAAAAACGTATCCACCAAGACAAACTCAAATTCCTTATATCCCCATGCTCCTGTCCAAAGTGTATCTCTTGTAGGGTAGCGTTACAAGTTTGACAAAGTTTGAGATTTCACAAGATAGCCACTGTCCCTCTACATCCCTGCGTAATACATGTATTATCAACATGCAACTAGCCAGCTTGCCGAGAGAACACTCAGCACTGGCATCCCTGGCAGGAGAATATTACCTGACTGCCATTCAATTGGCCTAAAAATATAAAAAAAACCCACACTGTGTGCACTAGTCCTCCCCCACTTTAGTGCTTCACTTTAGCAAAAATCAGAGTATTTTGTAATTAGTGATCTGCATGTTTTCTTTCTACTCCCCAAGAGAAATAGCTTCAAACAGTGTCATGGCTGCAAGGGAAGCTTTTCTTTCGTCTTATCAGGCGCATATTTACTCTAACAAACATGTGTAAAAAGATACTCACACACAATTGATAACATGACAAGGCATACTAAGCATTGCTTCATGAAACAAATTGTAGGAATATGGTATCTACACATTACAAAATATTTTTTTCGTGAGACCAATACGCAGATAATTCTATAAAAATACATCTTACCATCAATAACTATACTGACTATACATTTTACAATATATACAAATGACATTAAAGCATTACCTTTTATATGATGAGAACTACTGTTTCTATAACAAACAGACCTTATAAAATCAATTAGATATTGACATTTGGTTGAAATGGGAAGGATGAAGTTGTGCCTAGTCTGAAATGAAACAACAATATAAAAATATCAGTGGATCAGAAACAAACTCTGAACTCTTAGTCAATTATCACTAAGATAAAAGTGGTGTGTGAGAGGAAATTTCTCAACTGTCATAAATGGATTCTCCACTTCCTGAAACTTTTGACATTAATCATATAAAGCTTGTAACAAAATGCGCATTTAAAAAAAAGGAAAAAAAAACAACAACAAAAAAGTATAACATATGCATGTCCCCAAAGCCAACACAAAATTGTTCTCTCAACCCAACATATTTGGCAAACTGTTACTACTAACTGCATTCTGGTGGTTTGTCAGTGTAGTGCCCCCCATATGGTGGTATCTCTTTCCCTAACTGGCTACCATCATACATGGAACCAAGCCCTGCGTGCATACCCATTTGCTGTTCAGGTGCGCCCATCATGCGACTCATGTGAGGGTTGAACATGGCCAGCTGTTGAGACGACATGGCTCCCCCGGAGGAGTGCATACTGCTCATTCCAGGCATGCCCATACCAGACGGGTTCTGCAGGCCCATGTGAGCGCCACCATACCCTGGCATTTCAGAGCTGCTGGGACGCATGCCAGAGTAACTGTTGAGGGACATGCTGTTGGGCCCGTAACTGCCGCTGCTCATCTGCGACATGTCCAGCTGCTGACTGTATGGATTGATCGAGCTCATCTGGCTGTGGAGGCCCATGCTTTGTTGTTGTTCCCGGGCCATCGGGGGGACCGTGACCCCCATGTTCATCTGCGACGCCATGCCCATGTGAGCCCCCATGGTGGAGGCCATGTGCGAGTTCATGGAGCCCATGTGGGAATTCTGGGACACTCCCAGGTGGGAGTTCTGACTGGTCATCTGCGGTGAGCCTATCTGCTGGTTGGCTAGGCTGGCGTGCTGATCTGACGGTGGGCCCTGCTGTAGACTGGGAGAGTCTGACATGGACATGCCTATCCCCATGTGGGGATGGCCCGAGCCCATGGGCATGTGCATCTGTGGATTTGCTGTGTTCATTTGGCCAGAGGTGGTCATCTGTGGGTTAGCAGAAGTCATCTGTGAGTTCTGGACACTGAGCTGAGAGTCTGTTGCGTTAACTTGTGGATTTCCTGCTGGATACTGGATGTTTGGCGAGTTGCCCTTGGACACCTCGGATCCCTGAGAGCCAGGCTCGCTGTGAGGGTTCTGTAACCCATTCTCCTGACCCTGCGAATCCCCTGAATATGCTGGAATGCCGTTTGTGTTCAGCTGGGGCAAGCCCTTGCCCTCCTGAGTCTTCTCCGTGCTTGTTGTAGATGAGTCTAGAGACGAATCTTGTGAATTTCCCTTTTCCCCATTGTCTTTGTTCAACAGTTTTTGCCCGTCCTGCAGTTGCTCTGTGGAAGGCTGTCCAGGGAGAGTGGTGTTGCTGCTGCTGCCACCTGCTGTCTGACTCGGCGACTGGTTCTGAGCAACCGCCTGACTCTGCTGCGGCTGAGCTGGTGACTGACTACAGGATGAATGGGCAGGAGATGACTGAGCGCGGGATGAGGCGTGTGCTGGTGAAGACTGATTTCGTGCAGATGGGACATGAGCCGGGGATTGGCTCAGGCCAGGACCATGTGCAGGCGACTGGCCATGATGGTTGTTGTTGGACCCTTGAGCTGGTGAGTGGTGATATGACTGAATGGGAGGGGACTGAAACCCATAATGACCTGGAGATTGCTTGTTGTGGTAAGGGTGATGGTGGTGTGGATGGTGACTCATGGATGATGAGGAAGAGGCATGAGGTGGGTGAGACAAAGAGGGTGGTTGGCTTGGAGGTTGGTACGGTATTCTTCCGTACTGTATGACTTCAATAATGCCTATTTCAGTCAACTGTTTGATGGCTATATCTGCCCAGCCCTTGTTGGCAGCAGGATTGATGGGACTGGGGTGCATCAGACATTCCAGGGTGACACTACTGAACTCATCGGCAGATAATGCTTTCTGGGCCTGAGCCAGGGCATACTTTCCAATGCATATGACATACTTGCATTTGAGTAGCCGCACTACCTCCACTAGAGTTGCATTACATAATGCGTTGATCTGGTCTAAAACTGACGATGTTAACTGAGGAGGGGTAACATTTTTACCACTGTCCGTTAAAAAGGCAAATGGACAAAGATTGTGCACGTAGCTTGTCCTGAAAAAATGTTCTGGAGTGTGACAGAGAGTTCGGAACAACTGCCAGAATCGGCCGCCAGTGACCTCAGACCTTGAACAATCCAGTCCCACGACCCGTCGTTTCGGGTGCTCCAATACAGGCTTCAGTACCTCTCCATCAATCTGTAACCACTCTTTCACAATTTGACATTCTCCAAATGGTACACCATTTTGAGACATGCCAAAAGGTCCTGGATTCATTCCCACAAACAATATATATTTCTCCCCTGTGCAAAACCGCCGGACAAACTTTAAATGGGATTCAAATGCATACTCAAGTGGATTGTAAACATACTGGATTTTCCCTGGAAGGCTAACACGAGACAGCTTTTCACACAGTTCTTTCTCATAAAGAACGTATCTGTCACTATAAGACTTTGGGCTCCCTGGCTCAGCATTGGATGAGAACAAATAGATGCCTCTTTGCGAGTGGAACGAGGCAGGATCTCTAGGAGCTGGTGTGGGAGGTCGCTCAGCTTCTTCAGTGGATTTCTTGGGTTTCTTTGGTGCTGGGCTGTGCACGCGGTCATCAAGGAAGGGGCCACTTCTCATCATGCCCTGCTGTAGTGGGTGCGGGGCAAAGTTGCGTCCAGGAGGTCCCCCTGGTGGCAGCCCGGCGAAGTAGGGGTTTGAGAGCTGGCGATATCTGTAGCGTTCCAGCTCCTCTTGCGACATGAGATCTGCTCCCTCCTTGAGTGGGAAACCTGGGATAGCACTCGGGCCCCAGCCCATGGAGGGGTGGTAGGGGAATGGCATCTGGCCAGCCTGACTGTTGGAGTACAGACCCATGGCCGAGGACTGCATGAGCTGGGAAGATGAGATGCCACCCATATAGCGGTTAACTCCCTCCAGGGAATTAGCAGTTGGGAAACTGCCAACCTGATTGTAACCATACATTGGGTACCCGTAAGACTGCGCAAATGGTGAAAAGTGGGCGCCCCTGGAGCCAGATTCTGCAGAACTGCTGCTACTGCCAAATGCCTGAGCATATGGACTGGAGGAAATGCTGCTGGAGATAGTGCTTGGTGTGTACAGGGAGGTGGAGTTGGAGAAGGCAGGAGATGACGACTGGGTCTCAGAGGTGGGGGTGCCAGAATACTGTCCGTGTGGGGAAGATGCTGGGAGGTTTTCAGCAGCCGCTGCAGCTGGTGAGTGAGCCGCCGAGCTGGGTCTCAGGGAGGCCCCTGGAAACCCTAGGTCAGGCATCCCGGGATAGGACTGACCATATGCACTGTACTGAGATGCCAGGTTCAAGTTGGCGGCAGCTGATAGGTCGCTGGATTTTGGGTAGCCAAGCATGCTTTCTCCTGTAAGACTGCTCATGCTAGGAGCTGCTGTACCCCCAGCCAAGCTCCTCATGTCCGTAGAGAAAGGGTGGGCATAGCCTTCCAGGGACGAGGTGAGCCCTGTGTGTTGAGAATAAGCGTCCCACGGGGATGACGAGGACATTGTGCTGGATCAATTCTTAATAACCCGCACAACAACAATGCAGTGGATTGGTGTGCAAAACGGAGATTGGCTTATTTGATTTGCCCAAGAATTTCCAAAACATGCCTGATATGTACTTTGCATGAATACATATGACCAATGAGGTATAGTCATTCAGAGCCTGAGATCAGTACTGACTTGGGTTCACTGTTCAATATACACTGTGTTTTCCACTTTTCTCGTAAAGGCGACACTTAAACTTTGAGTCAGATTGAACAGTAGCTAAGTGCACATTCAGAGGACAGCAGACGACATTCCAGAAGCAAATAGATCAACACTTTTGTCAGACAGCTTAAACTGTGTGTGCTTTGAGGTGTGCTTTCTTGGTTTTGTGGAGGTATCACGCCATTCAATCTTCATCTGAAAAGTAAAGAATTAAACATTAAAAATACAGCATAACTTCAGGAAAGTTATTACCAAAATACCATTTCCTAAAACTACTCATCCCCTCCAATCCTTGTGGATTGATTCCCTACACACCTTCCAATAAGTGGATCTTAATTAGCAATTATGTTCTTTACAAAAATTCCATTCCATTTTGTCAAGTGTCCTGTCTTAAATTTAAATGGGTGCCTGCTGCTGTTAACGACCCTAAGAAATATTTGATACAAGGTTGTCGGACGTTAAAGATTATGGGGACGATATTGATTTTGAAAAATAAGAAGGGGGATGCTGGTGATGGCAAAAAAATGTGCATTCCACCTTAATTTCAAGACACCAGTAAAAAAAAAAGTTGAATACAGACTGAAAAACCCCAATGAACGATTTCAAAATTTGTTCACGTGCTATGGCCAAAAGAAAACCAAACTAATGCTTGTTTGTTTGTGGCTTTACGGCTCTATCGACACTATAAGGTCATTTCGGTTCCAAACACATGCTTACATTAAATTAACACAATTTGGAAATATATTGTACAGTCGAGCCTGCTCCAGCGACAACCTATTCAAGACGACCACCTGTACAAACCAGCACTTCTCACTTCCCTCCCTTGATTTTTTTCAACATGACGGGTCGCACAATCTGAACAACTATAAAGCGCCTCTGGGTCTTTGTTTTGTAAACTATTTTCTAAAATGCGGGACCTTAGAAGTATCAGCCCTTTCCAAGCGGGATCTCAGGGGTGACTTTTTATAGTAAAGATTCTGTTTTCTTAAAACTGCGGGGCATTATGCAAACCGGGACCAAAAGTGGTGGGATCTTAGGCGTAGACTACTGTATATGAAACATAAATGAGTACAGTCGAACCTGTCCAAGACGACCTTTCATTGTCGAGAGAAAAGTGGTAGTCTTGGACAGGTCAGATGAATATGAAGTGAAAAAACCAAAACCTTTTCCCTCCCTCCCCTCAGATGAGTATGAAGTAAGCAAAGAACCAACCCTTTCATTACCAAGTGGGATGTTTTAAATATTTGTTGTTGGTTTTTCCTTTCGGAGAAGGGAGGGGGTGTTTTGGCTTTGTATTTTTGTTGTTGATCAAAATATATCCTATGAGGGAGATCGAGTGCCATGGAGAGAACAAAGAAATGTGCCGTAGCCACTAAACGAACAAGCAACGCCATTGTGGCAAGTCTGTTGTTACCGACTGGGTAAACGGACAGACCATGGCTTTGCCTTTACTTCGTATTGGTCAGGAATTACAATGTATTGCGAAATATGGGAGGGGCTCATAACAACATATGAATTGACTAAGATGGTCGCTTGCCACACTCATCGACAATTGAAAACTTCTTCCAATGACAAACATGGGTAAGCGCTAAACTTGCCAATGCGCAGTGCTGGTCAGCGAGTGTATATAATTTGGAGGGGCTAATAATGTGTAACAACGATAGATGAAAAGAATGGGTAAGCCTACTGGCGCCCAGACAAAGGCTCATCACTCGTCTACAGCGATAGTTTATAGGCGCCCATGATTATGGCAACATGTCAGGTGAAAAGAGAGTCGAGTGGTCGTCTTGAACAGTGTCAAAAAATTTCAAACCATTTCAATTGACAGAATTCCCTTTTCACTTCAATTTTCCAATGGAATCAGACATTCTTTGGTGAGAAATGGGAAAAATGTTTCATTAAGCAACTGAAATATATGCACTCAATAATGCATTCTGAGAGCATCTCAGAGTGAAAATAAAGGAAAAACTTTCACAAATACTGCAAGCCGATTTTCAATGGAGCCAAAAGAATGTTTCTGTAGAATTCCCCCCAAAAGACCAAAAAACAACCCAACACCAATGGAGGATTTCCCACAAATGGGAATTCACTCGGCCCAAATGAGCCGTAAATTGCATTTTGGTGATCGAGTTACGGGTTTAACTTGAAAGCCTGTATATTCTTCTCTGAGTGGTGAAAAAAAAATCCTGCTCAGCATTACGTACTCCTTCGGACCCAAGATTCTTAGCCAACAGATGAGGGTGAAAGTGGCTCTCCAACAGAGACACCGCAATCTGGGATTCCAAAGACTTTTTAATGAGTGTGGAAATACAAACAGTTATGAAAGTTACAATACTCAACATGAACATGCACCATCTCTAAAATATCTGCATTCTGGTTGAGTTGTAACTTTCACAACTGTTTGTATACTTAGCCAAAGAAAGTAAGATCTATGTTTTAGAGGTCAGCGTAAACAGCACGCAAAGACTAGAGGGAGAAAGGGGAGGAAATAATAGTCACTTTGACGTGTAAGCCTATAAAAAAAAATCTGAACCGTATACATTCAATTTCAGTTGCAAGAAAAGATTTCACTTGGCAAGACAATAAAAGTCCTGCCCTCTGTTTTGCATACCACAGGGAGGAAAGCCATGGAATAATTGAAACTTCCAGCGTTCTTTTCTTGCATCAGCTTCGGCAAACAAGCATGTGTGATCAAACTTCATCTATGACATGATCTGTTGAACACAAGAAAAGGGTTGGCACAAGTAGTTTCAAGTCGCCAGCGTTGATTAATTTGAATGCCGACCTCTTGGCATGAAGGTGTGAGCATCTGGAAGGTGATAAGGACAGCGAGGGCCAGGAGGGGGAGGGTGGCACAAGTGGCGGGTGTCGTTGAAGTAAGCACAGAGATAAAAAGAAAAAAAAAAGGTTAAATGTTTATTCCCTTCCATTTTAAAAGCCAGCAAGATGTATGAGATGCATCTTGTTGCTTTATGGGAGATATGGACAACATTGATCCTTGTCACAAGTGCTGTGTGGTGATAAAGCAGTCCAGTAGAGGTGAATTCCGAACCTTCATGAAATGCTAAATTGAAATAAAGGTTGCCAGACTGCGGCAAGAAAATCAGGTCTTCCACTAGGAAGGACAGCAATGTTTGTGCAAAATTCCCACTCAGCACCATTCTTGGGTTGATTTTCCTCTTAATCCTTGACATGGCAACGGATCAAGTGATTAATCTCACGGGCCGAGGTTACAACAATGTGGCTAATGATAGTCTTGGGACTAGAAATGCAGAGAAAGAAAATGTTTAGATTGTTTTTTGTGGCAGACCGTCAAGTGTACCAGTTGCCACACTGATCCGGTGGAAGATTGTCAAGTAGATCAGAATTATCAAGATAAACTGTGAAGTGAACTAGATTTGTAGTATCAAGAAAGCTCCCAAGGCTCTTCATCCTCGCCCCCAAAAGTTGGTATAATGACATTTTTTAAAAACTGTATAGTTCAAGCAGAAAATTTATGCTCTCTTTACAATTATGACATCAAATGTTGCATGCTAATAGTCAGAGATTACAAACTGTACATGAAAGACTGAATTAGCATGGGCCATTTTACAAATGCATTTTCAGTGGCTACATACTTCCGTTCCATAATCTTAGTGCTAGATTAATGATAATAACCCAAGGGCTAAAGAGTACATGATATCCCCGAGACTCAATAGAGCTGTCCCATCTATATAAATAAAAGGAGACTTTCAAACTTTGTGTTCTATGGAAATAAAAACGACTCAACGTAAAATCTTCATT